>WHYT01015469.1:74215-137620 GCA_009806455.1 Tetrax tetrax | reverse complement strand
TTCCCCTCCCCGGTCCCGAGGGGGTCCCCGCTGCGGCCGCCGGCCCGGCTCCCCGGGTCGCCCCGGGCCTCCCCAGGGCGGGGTTCCCCAAACCGCTGTCGCCGAGGGTCGCTCCCGTTTGTTGCCGCCGCGCTCGGGCCCGCGCAGGCGGGAGGGGAGCGAAACCCACCCGTTCTAACGGCAGCAGGCGGGGGCCGTGCGGCTGGGGAGCGGGCGATGGGGCAGATGCCAAGCTGCATCCTTACGCCACAGCGCATCCCAGCTTCTGTCCCAGCTTCCCAGGAAGATCCCCGTTTTGTTGACTTCGGCTAAAGGAAATTTCACCTCTCCTACAGCATTCCCGCCCACAAACACTCCCCCCGTTCCGGAAACCCCCGGCGGGTGCAGCGCTACAAGCTCCCCTTTGGGTGAAGCCCCGCAGAGCCAGCCCCAGGTCATTTTGGCAGGGGGACAGGAGGCTGTGTACCTGAAACACAGCACTGCCCTTCCTGTCCCCCACCAAAGGGCTGCAACACACACATTCTCAGCCATTCTTACCACCCAGGTACTGCAAAATACACAGAGCATAGTCGGGGGCAAATAATTAGGTACGTACATCTGTCGCCTTCTTTTCAGCCTGCTCTAGTTTTTCCTGGGCATCTTTGAGAGCCTCGGAGTACTTATCCAGCTCATCTTCAGTTCCTTTCAACTTCTTCTGCAGAGCTACCAGCTCATCCTCTACCTTTCAAGAGAGGGGGGGAAAAAAAAAAAAAAGTGAGTTTTGATATATTTCCAGTTACAGATTAATATGGTTAAAATCTCTCTTTGCCATTAGTTTTAACCTGACGTAACATACAGAGTCACAAAAGACCAGATCAAAGTTCTGTTGGGGCAAGGACTCCGAGTAGCAGTTGCCAGGGAAAGATCATTAAAAACACATCCTCCTTAGAACAGGATTCCCTGTCGCCGCACACACAGGGTCTGGGTTAATACAGAACGTGGTATAAGCCCCTTTTCATCTTCTGTCTGCTGTCCAAGACACCTCAAAGCACACGTGACAGTCTGGAAGCCGAGGGAACAGGTCTGGCTTGCGGCAGAGCCTGCTGGAAGCGGGAGGTGGGACTCGACGGAGATCCCTTCGGACGCGCAGGATTCCTTGGTTAACTGTGGGCCAACAAGGTATGCTCCATCCCACCCTGGGGTTCAGGCGCTCTGCTCCATACCATATAAATCCATAAATCCATACCGTCCGCTACAACGGTGCTATTTATAACCTGCTGGGAGACTGTTTAATGACAAACTGTCTCATGCTCCCCGAAGAATGTACATTATCAGGAGGCCTGCTGCTGATAAGGGTGCGCCTGCAAACCCATCTGCTCCACCATTTCATTTGCAATACAAAACCCTTCAGTCTGAGGAGAAACTGATTTAACCGCTCAGCTCCGCCTTCACACGTATGCAGCCTACCAAAATAGTTCACTCAGACTAGTTTGTGTTCGAGCGCACCGACTGCCTTCATTCCACCTTCAAAGACAGCTTTAGCAGCATTGTTGGTGGTGAACGTTGTTATGTTGCTACACTTTCACTCAGAGTACCCAGACAGCGCGAGAGAACACAGTACGTGTGGATAAAGCCTGGATGCACTAACGGAGGGACGGACAGCAGGATCAGGAAGTGACGCTTACTTTGTGTATGACATTCAAATCACTACTTGAGTACAGTGCCCACGCTAAAAAAAACAAGGCTGAGAAATCTGAGATAATTCAGAAAAGAGTAGTAAGACTAAAGATTGATTCTTCTCTTTTAGCTTTTTATTGTGAATTACGCTCATGTAGGTACTTGAAAATCCCCACAAGTGTGTCGCTTATCACTCTGATAAACCTTTGATAACTAAATGTAAGGGCAGGATAAGCATTCCATCACCGTTCACCGCTCTGAGGAACAATCTGCTGTGGCTGTTACTGAGTGCAGAAAGATTGGCTGTGGAAACTGTGACCCAAGAGAACAGCATCTCACCAACACCTCTGAAGCTAGGAAAGAAACAGGGACTACGTACGCGGGGCGATGCCTGCAGCTTGTAGACGCTTACTGCGATGACACAGAAGAGACAAGTATTCCTTGAGGGGGAGGTGGAAGGAGAAGATAGCAGCAGCTGATCCTTTCAGAAACTTTTTAGCTTTAGCTAAATGGATGTCAGTTGAAAGTATAGATATATCATCCAGAATCTCAAACTGAACCTGAACATCAGAAATACTTGGCCAAATGAATGCTAATAATGTATTATAGCAGTCTGGAAGATGCAGTAGGAGCAGCTGCATTTAGAGGATGTGAAAGGAAAAGACTTGGTAATTTTACAAGTGCTGTAAGAAACTTGAATATAGTCAACTTACATTTCAGGATCATTTGGGAAACACTAGAGCTCAAATATGAGGTATAGAGCCAGGATAAAGAACATTGAAACCAAAAGAATGTGAAAATGTTACCAGTTATCAGTTTCAAATTAAGATATTTCTGATTATTCTTAACATGAAAATAATACAACATTACCTACTGTTGAGTCACAGCTGGCACCTCAAAGGACTAGTCAAGTGAACTTTACTGATCCACTTCAAGGAGAGGCTCAATTAATGTTTAGACACAGCTGACTCTTCAGGAGGTATTAACACTAGTCCTACAGGTGTTCAAGGTACACAGCTTTTATTTTGAGTATGTGAGGCCTTTTCCATAGGATCATAAGAGAATTAAGACAGTTATAATAAGATTCAAGAAAACTTAACAACGTACTTTTAATAGTGCTGGTTTTGCAAAGACTCAGATGGCTGAAAAGAGAGGTTAACACCTAGCCCTGGCTGTGCAAGTGCAGCATCACAAAAAGGCAAAAGACTTCAGAAGATTAACAGCAAACCCCGACTTCAAGCGATTTTGCTTTCTGATCAGAAAGTTGCAACATCGTATTTTGTTACACTTATTTCCTCAGTGCATACACAATCAGGGATTTTATTTCTCCTTACCTGTTTGCATTTGTCCTCGGCTGCCTTCTTATCCGTTTCAGCCTGCTCTGCTCTGTCAATGGCATTCTCCTTGTCTAGCTTCAACATCTGCATCTTTTTCTTGATAGCTTCCATTTTTGCTAAAGGATAGGTTGTGTCTGTCACACAACTGAAAGAATTCCAAAGAGTAAAGTTTTAGATTTTTAATAGCTTGGGCAGAGAAAGAAGTCGTACCCAGCCAAGTTACAGGGAAAATGAGCTCAAGTGGTCGTAGAGAGCTTTAAACCCAGAGACCCCTGGACAAAACCCAGATCTACTGGCCTCTGATCTTTCATACACAGCCTTTCTAAGGAATGAGCTGGAACAGACTCACTACAGGAATCTTCACCACTCCATCATCTCCTTATTTGGGTCCTGTTTTCTTAAAGAGAGAACTGTTTCCATTTTTAAGCTTCTGACAGAAGCAAAAGTGTTGACATATGAACACATGCTTGAAAGAAAGCTTATTAGCACCCCTCCGTGTCTGCAGAGCAATTAAACAGCCCAGTAAGTCTATGGTGATGGCCTGGCTTCTTATAATAATGGCAAAAGACTAATGAAAGAAAGGAAAGGATCTTTTTTGATTACTCCAAAATAAATCCATGCATAAAATAAAATTTTAAAAAATCTACACTTAAGAGGAAGCTAAATTTATGATATAAAAAGATGCAGGATACGTTATGAAACAGCAGGGCTTTTTCTGTGAAAATAAGCACTGGTGTTATGGAACTAGCTATAATCTGTAATAGTATAATACACAACAGAGGCCAGTGAGTTTGAGTGCCTGTCTTTGAAATTTCAATCCCTAAATACTTCGGGAACTGAACAATACACCTGAAGTTGCAGTTTGATGAGCACTGTAAATTATTTCTTCTGCTGTATGAACGAGTCACCTTCTCTCTGTCAGGCAAGAGCTGGCTCTGGGAAGAACATCAGGCACAGCTCCACTGAGGACACAAACAAGAGCATCCAACAGTCCCGGGATGAGCCCTACTAAACACATCCCTGTACCCCAAGTGCCCTCTCCCATCCTTTCATTCGCTCTGGCTTTGCTTCACTGCCCCTGCCGCCTGCTCCGTCCTGACTGCAGCAAGGGCTTGCTTACTCCCCCTCCTAAAGCAGACTTGTTGACTTTGCTCCCCAGGGGCCTGCATGCCCCCATATTCCCCAACTTCTTTCCCAGATTCAGGTGCCGTTAACCACCCCATGTTCCTTTCCTCCTCGATCCTCCGCTCTCCACAGCCCAGTGTTCCCTGCCAGGCCACACAGAGCCCGCGCTCTGCGCACCCTCTCAAACCCTCTCAGGCTTCCCTCAGGAGTGCTCACAGCACACCCGCCCATGACAAGTACCTGACGACTCCGCAGAAGACCCAGGAACTGCCCCATGCTCTGGCGTGAGCTGGCATGACAACGAAAAGGTCTTCAGGAGAGACTTCTAAGGAAAAATTGCCCTTTATTCAGCTAAACCTAATAGTCGAATGGATACAAAGCCAATGCCAGCACAATGCCCATAAGCAAGGCCCGAACCCCACAAACCAGTCCCAAAGCACCACCAGACCAAGCAGAGTAAGCTGCTCAGACTGCCTTTTCTGAAAGATTTATGGGTGTTTTGATTCAAAATAAAACCAGTGCTCACATTACTACTAAAACCAACACCGCGGCCCCAGCCGCTGCCCGACGAAGGGGCCCTCGGCCCCCCATCCCAAGATGGCCGCCAGGCAGCGCCCCCGGGGGCTGTGTTCTGACGGCGCCAAGATGGCGGCGCGCCCGAGGACTACGCCTCCCAGAGGGCTGCGCGCCAAGGCCCCGCCGGCCGCTCCGTGCCGGCCCCGCCTCCACCTCCATCCCTCATTCACGGCAATTAAATAACTCCTCTTTTTAAAATTTCTTTCTCTCTATATAAAACAGTGCTCGGAATTTTTATCAGCTGTACGTTAAGTGTTCGCTGGGAAACTGGTCCTGACTCTTCTCCAGCCGGTGTGTGCCTGTACTTGTTGACATACCTCACATAATTAAACGTGCTTTTTCCTCCAGAAATCGCCATATTTGCTTCCCCTCCTCTGGCCCGCAGGTACCACTGGGATAAGGTGTTTTTTTTGGTCCAATTCCAATTTTGAACAGCAAAAGATAAAAACATGCAGATCCCGAACCCGGGACCAGCTTTAAGGAGTAGGGGTGGGGCACTAAATTAACAGTGCTGCTGAACCTGCAGAAATGGCATTAAAAACTAATAAACCATATTGATCACCACCATTTCCTCTTGCCCTCCTCGCCTGTGAGTTTACTGGCTCAGCCCTGGCCGAGGGCAGTGGGTTGCTGCAGGGATTTGGGCTGATGGTGAAACCTCGGGTGTAAATTTAGAGTCAGTGCTGGTGTACCACAGCCATGATGATCTCCACTAGCTTTCTTCAGGGCCACGTACACCTTTAATAGCTTTCTTCTTCTGGCTGCGACCCGGTAGTCCAGCTCACACGTTGCTCCTGTGAGTTCAAACGAGTTGGCTGCGTTTTATGGCTCCTTTGGAGCTTTCCTCCCTCGATTGCGCTGTCGCTGGCATCCTGCCTTCGGACCCAACCCTGCATGGGTGTACCTGTTTCAGTCGGCCATGAGGGCCTTGTCTGTAGCTCTTTTTCAGAAGGAGCAGGTTTTGGGGAGCAGCTTTGGAGACACATCAGGTGGGGGAGGAAACGGAGGGGGGAACGACTGCGTCAGCCCTGTCTGACCTGGCACATGTGGGAACTTGTGATGGAGGCAAACACAAGACTGTGCACATCTCTCCCCAGGATTACAGCTGCACGTAGTCTTAGGTGTGCGTTTTGAGCTGTTCCTAAGGCTGGCTCTCGCAGCTCTCCATAATTTCTGATCACCGAGATGATCAGACGTGGCTTTCCAGCCAGCTCACCAGCCCGACACTTGCCGCAGACTTGGGCAGGCTCAGAATCAGGGCTGGAGAAGTGAAAACTGAACAAGGTGCTTTTCCCTTTGTATTTCTACTGCAGAAAGAGAATTTTTCTAATCAATTCTGCAGCATGACTCAGAGCCACATTTAGAAAGGAACATCAAGGAACATGTCACCCTGTGTAGCCGTTCAACCAGGTACATTCCCTTCTTCCCCTCCCTGCTTCACGTACTGGAGAGAAGTACCTGAAAAATTCACTCTGGTTTCTCAGTAATGATAATCCTGTCACTCTCACAGCCTCTGGCTTTCATTAGCTTGGGAAACAGCGAGCAACCAAGAGAGAAAGGAGAGCCCTCCAAACCATTTCTGCCTTTTTTTTTTTTTTTTTTTTCCAGGCAGGCAGGATGGTGCTGTAAGGAGTTCCTTTGTTTTTCCTTTTCTTTCAGAGGGATTGTTTGGGCCTAGCAAGGCTTGGCAAGGGTGGGTGTGTAAATATGAGAGGATACCAGAAGGAAATGAAGTTGGATTGTTTGAGAGTGTGCTCATTCCTTTGGCAGCACGCTGCACGGGAAGCGTGTTGCAGCAGGCATTTTAACAGACCTGCAGGGGCATTGGGCCTGTGGCCTGAAGTCTGGCAGGTCTCAAAATTTTCTATGCTCTCAATCTCCACTCCATTTTTATTGCCCAGAAGTTAGCTGGGACTGACACCATGTCCCATTTCACTATCTGGGAAAAACACTTCATACCCCTATTTTCTCCCCCAGCTCCTGCTTTGTTCTAATCTCCTGGTTATCAAAGATCACCTTCCTCTCCTTCACACTGACCAAGTTCCAACTCCTCCTCGTAAGCAAAGCTGCATGTGCAAAGGCTAGAAATGAAAGAGGTTGTTGACAATCCCTTTACCAGATTTCCTTAGGTTTCTTAATGTAAGTATCTCCTAATAATCCACTCCCTTGTAAATTTTCAGTTCTAGAAACCATATAATATGATGCTACAGCACGCTGTAGCTAAGGTGGCACTATAACAAACATTAGAATTGTCTCTTCCTGGTGTTTCCTTTTAAATGACAACATCTGTAAACTCTCACATCTCACTGGATTTCTTTTCCTTGTAGGTTCTCCATGCAGGGCTGTCTCCCAGTGTCAAGGGTACGGCAGGGCAGTAACAATCTCCAATACTCTCTTTCTGATACTTTCTCATTAAATATCCATTACTCACCACAAACGCAGACAAGGTACTGGGCTAGGTGTGACCAAAATGGTAGATCTACTCTTCCTGAGCAAGGGGAATTTACCTCTTTTCTTAAATAATGCCTGTTATCTGCATTTCCCAGCAGGGTCTTTAATACCCGAGATGCTGAATTTGACACCGTTTTGAACAGGATGGCAGAATTCACTCAGCACCTGAAACATGCACCTGCTTGGGAAGCCTGCATCACTGCCAGCATCCGGTACACCAGAAGAAAGCAAATCCCAGCCTACATGCACTTTAACATTCCTGGCTAATACAGAAAGGAGTGGAGAGGATGCCAGAAGAAGAGGAATCAGCAGCCTTTATCCCAAAACTCTGGCTACCCTTCCTCTCTCTGGACGGTGGGCTGTATTTCCTTCACTGGTGAAACCCGTTCAGTCGCAGAGATTTGCTTTTAGACCAAGGGACAATCATCTGTAGGGAAGACCATCTTCTCTTCCGTTATTCTGCTCTTATAGCCCATCTCTGGGCCACAGTGAAAACTTCACGCTCTTCTTTGCCATTAGATGGCAATGTAGATCCACAAATCCTCTTTCTTCCTTCAGCCCCTGTAAAACCATGCTGCTGGTGGTATGGCTGGTAGAGAGCCTCAAATCTTCTGTTTCTGCCCATTTCTTCTCACCTTTTAAGACTGAGGCATCCTGGATTTGTTTCGCCTGCAAACTCATGGAGCTGGCTGCCTGGGATGCCAGCTTCTCTGGAGTCCTCAAGTGGCATAAGCATTCACTTTCTCTCCGTCTAGGGCCCTCCTTTGTGTACAGAGGTTTGGTTTTTTTTGGTCTTCCAGCAGTTAATTCATGTGTCTCTTGTTTTGCTGTTTCCACAAGACATTCTGCTGTCTTGTTTCTCAGCTTACTGCCAAACCGGGTAGGCGAGTGAGTCATGGCTGCCGCAGGCCAAACCCTGGAGGATACAGACTCTTCCTAGGGTCATGAATCTCCCATCCGGGAAGTTATAAAGAACTGCAGTGAGAAATTACTACTCCTGCAAAATGCTTTCCCCCATATCCATTTTTCAGCTTTTCCATTGTCTGCACTTGACTGGTTCATTTAACATGTGCGTTACTGGGTTTTTTTTCCTTTACATTTCCTTTTCCCCAGAAAATGTCACCAACTCGCATCCCACTTTCGCTCAGGAAACTTGCAGGTTCATCTGCATTCTAAAACCAGGCAAGTTTGCTCCTCCGAAGCTGAATATATATAGCTTTTTTTTCTGGAGCCTGTTTAAAGTTCAGTCCCATGCCAAACATGCCCACTAGCTCCCAGTAACGCAATATTGATGCTGGGCAGCTAGCTAGGGAAGTTGTAGGGTCTTCTGGAGTCTG
Organism: Tetrax tetrax; assembly: GCA_009806455.1. Lineage (NCBI taxonomy): Eukaryota > Metazoa > Chordata > Aves > Otidiformes > Otididae > Tetrax > Tetrax tetrax. The sequence continues at coordinate 129,138 of WHYT01015469.1, read as the reverse complement.
ATTTTGATATCAAGCCAGATGGATCCTGCTGCAGGAACTTCAGCAGTGTTAGTGGCAGAAATCATCATTTGTACCAAAAATAATGAAACCAGGATCAACCCTCTTTAAAAAAAAGAAAAAAAAAAAAATCTGTTGTGTTCTTGGAGCAGATGGAGAGCTCCTGACTTGTCTAGAGCAGGGCAGAATGTGGGAGATGGTGGCTGGGTGTTCAGTGGAATACAGAAGCCATTTGGCCTGGGAGCACAGGGCCCTGTAGCTCAACAGGACAAGGTCAGCGCAGAGACTGGTACCTTCCTTCGTCACTCACATCTCTTGTATATGTTAACATAAGCACCTTCCAGCTTTTCTGGATTTTAAATGGTCTAAACAATAAGGATTTTGCCCTAATCCCCAGGAGAAGTCCTCCTCCACCACAGAAAGGCTCTCTTCATTCCTGGTGCGCAGAAGGTTAATAGTACTCCTGAGCACTCCTGCAGATGTGAGCAGTATGCTGTAGATAAGTTCTATCAGGAGAAAGTGTTATCACTTGGGCTTACATATTTTGTGCTTATCCCTTGGACTCCAAAAAAGCTGTTGCATTTAATTTTAATTACCCATTTCTCAAAGCATTTATTAGCTCTTTGTTCATTTGCTGTAGATGTAACTGGACATATAAAGCGAGCCCAGTCATTTTATAAGCAAGCACATCTCAGGAGGAGGAGAGCACTGGGTGACAGGAAGGGTCTTACTCATCTTGGCACGCGCTGGTACAGCTCTAGCTGGGGCCTCTGGGTGCTTTAGGAATATAAATACTAGTGCCTTGAGCTGCCCCATCACTGGAGATACCTGGCACACTGAAGGAATTAGGTGGCAGGCTGCACATTGGACTGGAGATTTCTAACCTGAAGTTATCACTGTCAAGCCTCGTGATTCCTCCTGCACGGCCATTTACTCCCCGTGAGAGAACATTTCCCAGCCCTGTGCTCCCCAGCACGGGTCTCAGAGCCCACAACACTGCAGCCTCCTCTCTGCACCGTCAGATAACAGAGCAGGAGGACAATCAGGGGGTAGAGAACATCCCCGCCAGCAGAACTGTGCACTTAGGGAGTCTAACAAGAACCCCTCTTTGGTGCCCAGCACCGTGAACTCCAGGTATGAGCACGGTCAGCCCGCCAAGGGCAGTCCTCGCTCACCATGCTTGATCCCTTGCTCCGAAACACCAACTCACCCCAAACAAACATCAGGGGAAATAAATGAGTGTTCAGCGTTACTGACCGTGAGTCCTGGGATCAGACAGCTTCAGGAAACAGCGAAGTATCTTCCTTGCTGGAAAAAAACAGCAGTATCAGAGTGCTTTCCCCAGAGACTTAGAGGCTCTGCCAGGGGAATCAGGGTCAAATTTTCCCCAGATGTTGCGATTTCCCTGTGATTGCTACCAGGAAATAAAGAAACCTCTATTTCCTTATAGAGCAACATCCCACTTCTCCTCTGTTGTCCTCTGCAAGGACAGCAGCACAGCAAGCAGTGAAACACAGCCACTGCCAAACAAATGAACAAAATCCGCCTAAGAAATGACAGTCTCTATTCTGGCATTATAAGAAGACATTATAAGGCCCAGGATCACCTCAACCAGCTTGAGGCATCTTAACGAAGCACCTAATTTAGGCAGGTGTTTCTCTTTTACTTTAGTCAATGGAGTAAGGAAGCTTTGAGAACAGAAGAGGAGACAACATTTCATAAATGCTGTTGCTTTATTTCTTCCCCCCCTTCAAAAAATCACAGCCCACCTGGGTTTTAAATTGCTGTTCAGGCTTTCCTAATGAGTGTTTCTCTCAATGTTTGCATGCCTTCTGTTTGCCCTCAATATGGGGAAAAGCTTAAGTCAATACGTTTTTATTTGATTTGTAAATAATGCCAGAGTGACACATTATTGCAGATTGCAGAACTCTGACTCCCTGCCTTGTCCTCCAGATATGACATGCCAGAGACGTCACCTAAGTCAGCTGCAAGGCGCAGGGTAGGGGATGGAGATTAAAATAACTTTGAGGAAAGACCATCTAGAACTTTATCCTGTACCTCTGTTTAGCCTACAAACTGTCAGAAGCTGGTGAAATAATTGCTTTGGACAGATAATAAAACATCCTCCAGCAAAACTAAGGTGCTTAATATACTGCCCAAGTCAATTTCCCTTATTTCTGCTGTCCTCTTGCTTTTAATAATGGTTTAATGAAAAATTCAAAATTAATTGGAACTGGCATTAGACACTCACGTGTTCCCGTGAGGGTTTCACTGCTTCAATATTTCATAAGCTGACTTCTCTGCTATGCTTCTCCTTATCCTGGCTTTCATAGGCTGGAATATCATCTCTGTTCATAAAATGAAGGGTCCCAATATGGGCAGATGGGAGTACGAGAGAAAAGTTTGCAACCACATCATAGGCAAAGAAATAAAAATAATAGCTCTGTTTTCTTTCTGCCACCATCCCCCTTTTCTATGTAATGATGCACATCTGAGCCTTGACTGGAAAGAGCTGTCCTAAAAATAAACAGGAGCCGTCTGAAAGGTGTCTGAGGGAGGTATTTGGCAGCTGTCAGGCTGTCACGTATGCTGGGAGGATGGAGCGGGTGGACGGGCTGACACCAGACAGGCTCTGCCGAGACGAGAATGCCTTATGCTTCCCTTGGTGCTCACTGCTGGGCAAGTTCTGTTGGCTACAGCCATCAGAGCTCGGCGTGTCCGGGGCCGGATCCAGTTCCGGCTGCTGTCAATGAGAGTCTGCCCTTGGATGGCAGCGGGAATTGGATCAGACCTGTGCTTTACCCCTGAGACTCTGGCTTTACACCAGGGATGAATTTTGGCACCCCAAGTGAATGTTACCGCAGTGGAGAAGGACACAGGAGGTGCCAGGCTTGAAAGTTCCTGCGGGTGTCTGAAAACGAGACCTCTCACCGAGATGCCTAGATACAGAGACCAGAGCCTAACCTTGGACATTTTTTGTTCTAACACCTTTGCACCACTCTGTGCCTCAGTTTCTCCCTCTCTAATAGAGGTGGTGCTGTCCTGTCTTCAAGAAGATTAATGACATATCTATAGATCCAGGCATTTTTAAACGCTTCCAGACCGTGGCTGTGCTAAAAGCTGCTCCTGCTTCCCACAATGCGCTTAATGGCCACGTGTTACAGCACGAGGCAGTCACGAGATGAACAAACAGAAACGTGAAGGCACGACATGACTCATCTCAAGCCTTTGCAGCTACTCAGGGGCAGAGCGAGGACCCAAGAATCCCAGTCCCCGCCAAAACAATCATACCTTTACGGTGACCACATCTGGAATGAAAATCTTGCTAGCAGAAGCTTCAGTTCTTCTCCAGAGCAGAGGGAAATCTCCATTGCCTGTAGCGTAACTGAAGATATTGGCTGCAGTTCTTGGCAGAGACATAATGTGCTGGGGAGGGAAAAAAGAAGGGAGTTGGGAAGACAGGGTGGAAACCTCCTTGTTTCTCAACGGGAGAGTGGATACCTCTCTTGTTCTCAATGGGAGCTGACTGCTGCCATATCTGAAAATCTGACAGTTTGCTCTGTTATCTAACGGGCAAGAGCAGCTCCTTTTGAGTGAGGAGCAGACTCTGAAGTCAACTATCTTGCAGTACTTTGGTCTGAAAATCCTGGTCTGCGTTGAGAAGAATGGACAAGGGAATTAATTCCTGCAATATGGGCTGCAGGAAATTACCTACAAGATAAGAGGGTGACTTGACCTTTTGAGAAAAAAGAAAAAAAAAAAAAGACTTCCTTATCTTGATGATGTTTGCTCTGAAGTATCATCTTGTGACTGCCAGAGTCCGCCTTGCAGGATCATTCAATTACAGCCGGCTCCCACGGCCGGCATTGCTTCCTTCCTTCCACAGGTACTGTTGTATTTCCCAACGTGTCGCTTGCTCCTCTCGGTACTGAGAGGCCTCTCTTGGCGCCTGTTTGCGTGGTGTTCCTGCAGCCCCGTGACGCTGTTCCCGCTCACGTGTTAGAGCAGGATACGATCAGCCCTTCAATTAGGCAGGGATCTGAAGGGAAGAGGAAATCGAGATGATGAACTGGCGAGGAGCGTGTGTGAGTCACTATGAGATATCAGATGGTATGAGGAGCAATGAGGGAGTCCTGCCCTTTTTGGGGGGTCTCAGCATGTTTGCCTACAGCAACTATACAGATCTTCTGGGGGAACTGCACGGCACTAATGAGGGGTGTTCCCACCAGCTCTGTGTCTCCTTCAGGCTGCTCTGCCTCTCCCCCACGAGGAATTTCTCACTATGCAGAGTACTCTTCTTCATTCAAACGTTCACGTTAAATAGCTGTGAGGTTCCTCAACGCCTACTTTGAACTGATCTACCCCACAGCTGACAGCTTTTTAGAGCAGAAGACATGCTCTAAAAACACGTTCCCAAAACCATTCATTTCTCCCATGCACCCACATTTCTAATGGCTATGGAGATCCAGCTTTAAAGTCCTCTGAGAGCCACTGGAGTGACGAGCACTTTGTGAAGATGTTGTAATTATTATGGGATTTAGGAGTGTGTGGAAATTACTCACAGAGATGTTTCCCAGCCAGCAAGCTCTTGGAGCCAGGTGAGCTCTTCCCTGGAATGTGAAGCATGCTGCGCAGCAACTGGGAGGAACAGGTTTGGCAGGACATTTTAAGTTCTTCACGGCAGACAGCCTCTTCAGAGCCACATCCCTGCTTTACCGACCTCCCAGCTGGATGTTCCTCTCTGCCACACCGGCCCCGGTGAGCTGGAAAGGATGGACACGCTGCGAAGGAGCCTTTCTCGCTGGAAGAGGTACCACATTAAGGTGCACCTGGCTGACGAGGACCTGATGATGCCGCTGACGGTCAAGCCCAGAGACACGGTGATGGACCTACGGGCTCATTTAGTACGGGAGGGCGTCACTTCCTGGAAGAAGACATTTTATTACAACTCCAGGCAGCTCGAGGAGCACGAGACTCTCAAAGAAGCCAACATCCAGAACGGCTCTGTCCTGCTTCTCGTCAGCAATAAAAGGTAGGGAGGAAGCTTGTCTGCGGTGGGGGCAGCGCAGAGGAAGGGGAATGCCCTGCGTATCTCAGCCCTTTGGGACGCTTTCCTGTTGGGGTTTGCAGCGAGCAGATCTCAAACCCTGCAATTTCCAGCAGGCAGATTGAGATTCAAGGCTCTGCAGCTCCAGACGTGCTGTGGTGTGAAGTCAGGGGGTAAGAGGAGGAGGAAATCTGGTTGATGCTGCCTGTCCTGTCTCTGATCAGGTCTCACTTTCCCGACTGTGTAGCCAAGCACAGAGGGAGAGACGAGACGTGCAAACGGGCAAGGGAGGTTGTGCGGCATGGGGAGTGCTCTGGGAGCCTCTCGCTTGTCCTCATTCTTTCTTGTTGTGCCTGCCTCTCTCCATCTCTTTTTAGCAGATACTTTCTGCAGGTCTTTGGGGGTGGTGCGGTCCTGGTTTGACAGGGAAGAGCTGTGAGCCAGCAGCGTACAGCAAAGCACAGTGAGTGCTGGACAGAGATGGCAAGAGGCTGCAGCTTCCCAAAACGTGGCCGGATGGCAGCAGAAAGGACAGTGAGACAGATTTCCAGAATAGCCAGTGCAAAGCAGATCCGTCATGGCAGGTATTACGTTCCAATGGGAATGAAAGGCAAGATGATGGACCTGAGACCCAGTGGCCCTCAGGAGAGTTTAGATTCAGTGGGGTGAATTTATGCCCACCTCTCTTTCCTTATGTCTGGTCGTTGCTGCCGGCCTGATAAATTCTGTGCAGCATTTTGGGGGTACAGGGAAGTAGAGGTGCACAGCGGAATGTTTTGTGTCTCAGCTCTCTAAACCCCGAGCTCTCTGAGTTATGTGTCTATGCTGATCAGAGTTTCCTCTGCAGAAAACTCTGCACTAAAGGCTTCAGCTCCTGATTATATGCCACATACTGGAATGGTCCTATTTTCCAGTTCAGAGGCAGCTTGAAATCTCACACAAAGAAGATTTAATAAAGCATTTCCTTTCAGAGCTCAGCCAGACACAAGAGATTTCACACCGCTCAGCTAACTGCAAACCCCAAGTCACCCATGGCCCCTTTCTCCACCATCTCATTTCAGCTCTCTGATTAACTTGGCTCAGCTCCTCCTTTTCACCTTGTTTTTAATGGCAGGAGCATTTCTGGTTGTTGTTGTTTCCAGTGTTTATTTTCCTAAATCGTACAGCCTGAATTTTCGAGAGTAAAAAAGGAGTCGGAGGGACTCAGTTGATGGAGTGCACGTACCGACGCTCTTTTGACAGATGCCTGATTTCCATAACACGCCGTGCACCTTCCCACACCCGGCAAAAGCAGGGCGTAACTGCACCAGTTCAAAAATCCCCAGGAGCTCCCGTCCCCGGTGTGCTGAGTTCAGGCTGCCCACCTCAACTCACTGGCCGTTTTTGGAAATGTAGACCCTGTTGCTCCAAGTCCCAGTTCAATTTTTCTGAGTACATGAAAAAGGGAGTGAGGTTTCTAATATTTTCCTCCTTGTATTTCATAAAAGCCTTCCTGGCTCCTAAATAAGCACCTTTGTTCAATCTTCTTACTTTTCCCAGGGCTGGGTGTGTTGTGGGGGGTGGACAGCCTCTCCCTCAAGTCACGTCTCTCCTTCAGTTCTTGGACGTGAAGGACTGTTGGGTTGTGACAACCTCAGCCACCTCCACAGTATTTTGTGTGGTAGGAGCGATAAATGCCCAGGTACTGAGGATGCCTTTCCCCACGGGCTCGCGGGGGTGACCGAGCTGTCGTTGTAGCACAGTCCCCTCGGTATTTCTGAGACACCTTATGGCTCAGCAGTCACCGCCCTGCCCGGTACATAGTCCTGCGCGGAGTGCAGCCGCTGTGACTCAGCACCTTGCCAGCTCCTCGCCGTGCAGAGGGCTGTTTTTTTAGAGGGCTCACTCTATCCCTTAAACTGGGAATTAGGAAATACAGAGTGGGAGAGGGGGAGTAGAGAGGAATAGAGAATACGGTGCTGGGTTTGGCCAGCAGCCCTGAGGATTTCAGAGTTGGTTTTAGTACTTCATGGACCCAGTGAAGGATGGACCCTCTCTGCCAAAGGTCAGCATCTGCTGCTGAAGTTGTCCCTGAAAATCTTTGGTGTCTCCTACTTACTCTTTTGTGCTGAGATGCCAGCCAAGCAGAGCTATATTAATTCTAAAAGTGGAGCTGCTCTGATTGCCAAGGTCTGCGCTCAGTGTCGTGCCTATAAATATTAATGGTCACTCTGCATGCTGTGTTTTCCTACAAGGGGCTCGCGGGACAGTTTACTCTGAACCAGAGAAAACATGAAAATGACCCTATTTTTCATCCCCACCCCCCTTAATGCCTTTGTAGATAATTGGCATTTAGCAAATGCCAAGTCAGCATTTCCACTTCTTGCTCGTGTTTTCTGGGGTTTATAACTTAGTCATAAAAATTCACTTAAGGCTGCAGCTTGGCAGGAAAGGGATCAGCATACCAGCTAATGCTGAAAATTTATTTGGACCTCAGTGTTCAAAAGTTCAAGCAAGCCATTTTGGAGTTCAGTCAGCACGACCTCTTGCCCTGGGAAAACACAGGGGCAGGCCAGAGCTGGGAATATCACATCCACCGAGGATGTGATTCCCTCTTGTGCAGAGCTTGTTAATCACATTACTGCCGTGCTGATTGAGATGGCAATCCTGTTGCAGCAGAAGCTGAGCAAAGAGCACACTGAAAAACAGTTTCTGCCCTAGAGAGCGACATATTACAGTAACATGGTTTGCAAGTGGGTAAAACAAGCAAACCAAGGGTTGAAATGTGAATGAACAAACAGAGAGAAGCCCCCCAGCTTGGTGGCCTTGGGCCAGCCTGTGGTGTTCGAGCCATCGGTGCCCAAAGCAAGGAGACCACCAGTGCGTCTCGACAGGAACAGAGCAGCCATGCAGCACCGACGCAGCAGCATCCACACGGGCACGCAGCAGGCTGCCCCGAATGCCCGGGGCGTGATCAGTCCCGGCACTGTGGACCACACCATGGCAGAACCAGTTTGGCTGGCTCTGGAGGCGGAGCAGGGCCCAGTCAGGCAGCTGCTCAGCTGGTCTGGTGGTGATGTGGGAGTTCCTGAAACCAGCACGACTCTTCCCAAATTTTCTCCGTCGCAGTGAGCCACCTGGATGTTCTTTGCTGGCTGCGTGCTGTAGAGCACCAACCAAAGAGGCCTCCCGTGGCGTAGTCAGCAGCAGTGCTGGGTCCGGATGCGTTTCAGGAGCTAGCATGGGCCAGGGACTGTTTCTTATGGGCTGTCAGGGTGTGACCACGAAGGTTTGGAGGGTAAGATTTAATCTGAAAACATTGGCTACTTCATGCCAGCTGTCCTCTCAATGCAGAAGAAAGTCCCAGGCACATTTAATTTACTGGCACAGACTCAGCCACGGCACCTGGGGTCCTCTCAGTCCTTTTAGAAGCTGAGGTTCACTGAGGCCAAGCAGCTATTGTCGTCACATACGGCTTGCCCGCAGAACGGAGTTCAGTAAGTCATTGGTGAACAGGTTAAATAAAGTAGATGCCAGCACCGAGTTCAGCAGAAGTCTATTATCTGGAATCTCTTGGTGTTGATTTTCTGGCCTGGAGCCACCTGAAAACATCTGTCTCAGGGCATTAGCTCAGTTACCATAACAACTCATCTAGGAACAACTCCCAACAGCTCCAAGAGCAGACCAAGGTCCTGTGTGACGTACAAGCTGCTCTTAGGTCAAGACAAGCATGTCCAGGATTCTCCCTCTTCTGCAATCCAGCCCCAGTGTCTCTGCGGAGCGCCAGTGCTCGTACAAGCTTTAGTACGCTTAGGATCCTGCTCTGTCATTCACAGGCTGTTCAGCCTAATTTTCCAAAGGTCCATCCACTCGAGGAGCTGCCTCCTGGCAGAACAACAAAACCATCCATCTTTGGGGAACCCAGCTCATTCCCTTATTGGCATTCAGTTTACAGCCTCTGGTTTTTGGCCTCACAAATGAAAATGATGACTGAACCACCTGCACACGGTCCAGTCTGGCTGATGCTAAGAAACCACTGCCTACATTTGACTCCCATGATGCGATAAGGACCGATGTCTGACATAGACACCCCGCAGCAGCTCACTCAGGCTCGTAGTGCTCCAGTACCCTGTCACCCCTTCTCACTCTCGCTGGAGTTGCCTCTGAAGCAATCACCAAGCACAGCAGATGATGTTGGATCTCTAGAAAGAGAAACCAGAAAAATGAGATCTACACAGTTTGACCCTGCATGGAAAGCCGACGTTACAGTCTAGACATGAATTAAGTCCCTCACACTGGATTTCAGTGTGATTTTGCGATGCCTGACCTTTCAGCTCTCGGGCTCGCTCAGCAGTTACTCCTCAGCATGGAGGGAGATCTTTTCGCTCCCATCCATCTACTGCAGACTCACCCTGTCAAGCTTAGGCCTCACAGCAGGCTCCAAGGCATCTCATAGTAGGATAACGATCCTTTAAATAGCACTGGGAGTCTCTCTTCTCAGGGAGAACTAATTAAGACCTTCAAGCACATGCCTAGACATATGTTGACCTGGTATGGCCTTAACAGGCCTGCTTCCATCTAGTGGATAAATAACACTGGCTTAAAAAATATCCTCCTGGAGATGCGTTTCTTAGGCAACAGCCAGGTGGGGGACTGGCTTCTCCAGCTCTGTGGCTGAGGTGGTATTTCTGTGCACTACTCATGGGCCAAGCTCTCTACCGGTGTAAACTCCTTGAAATGAGTTAAATGATTTTTCAGTTCTGAAAGCACTGGCGCAGTTACCTCTGCTGACCCCCTGCAGCGTACAGGCCAGGAAATTACACCTGTATTTAGCTCAGGTACTTACTGCGCAGCCCAAGAAGCTCATTTAACAAAAGCAGAGAGTTCCATCAGCGGAGAACATGGTCCCCAGGATCTACAACCGTTCCCCGTGCAGTTGCACGGGATTGCAGTAGATGAACCTGAGCTCATGTGTCCTGTCTCAATTCCTCCATGTCTCCTCCTCAATTCCTGGGAGTCTGTCTTGGCTCCCAGGAATTACTGAGCGGCAAGCGTACTCTAAACTGGGTTCTTTGTGGGGGGATACAGCACAGCTTCCTGCACTTCTCTGTAGTGTGCTGATACACACTACCTGCGGATTTTGCCCAGTTGAGATAAATGCCCTCTCCTGTCTTCTGGGGTTTTGCGGGTGGGCTCACAGCAAATCCTTGGCCCTGAAATTTCAAGCGAGGAAGCAAGTGCTGGAATGCAAATCCCGTTCTGGGTTTTGCAGAAAACCCAACCAGCGATCGATATCAGCCTACGCAGACTTGTAATGTCCTTTGCTAGGACCCAACGAAAAACCCCACCCCATAAACCCTGACCTTCTCTAAGTCCTTACGGAATGTTTGCAGCACAGATTCAGTTTCTCATCTGCATAATTGCAAAGAACAATTCACAGGAGTCAAACGACTCGGCCCCGCGCTTACTGGCTCAGCGGGTGGGGTGGCCGCCCGGCAGAGCTGCAGCCTGCGGGCCATGAGCACCTTGGTGGCAGTTCAAGGCAAGATAATGAGCTCTCTAAGCAAATGCTAGCCCCTGGGAACTTGGAAGAGCTTCAGCCTCTGGTCTGGAGACCCCAGCAGGTAGCCCTAGATGATTTCTAAGGGTCTTCAGAAGAGTAACTGAGAAAGTGATCCTGCTCTTGCTAAGCTGAAGTCTTCTGTGCAGGGTCTGTACCCCTGTTAGAAAGTGTAATCCCAGAACACCACCCTTTAGCACTACTGCATGGGGGTGAGCACGTCTAGAGCAATTCAAGCTGTGTCTTACTGTAAACATCCTCCAAGTGCTCCTAAAGCTACAGGCTGCCTTGAAAAATGGATTTCTAGGAGCATGCACAGAAGAGGGAGAGCCTTGCTTATGGGAAAAGGGCTTCCAGACAGTTGCACATTATCTGAAGGAGGGTGAAGGCATCTTTTAAGGAAGGATAAACAGGTCTGAAACCCAGCAAATGGCTTATCCTCAGCTACACAGCGTGACTGAAAAAACAAATCAGTCAGAGGATCGGGTTTATATTCTCCCCGTGCCAGGGTCAGTGTCCCCGAGGTCAAATGCCATTTTTGATTGCATGTCTACGGTGCTCCAAGTAGTTGCCTCTTTCTTATTCAGTTAATGCCAAAGAGTGCAGCCAAAGCCATGAGAGACGGGGAGCGTGACGAGGGCTGAAGGGAAGCAGATGGAAGAGAGCTTGGCCATGGAAAGGCAGCCTGGCTACCGGCGTTTGGTAAGTCCCTTCCTGCACGCCAGCTCTAGGACTGTTCAGAAAGCAGCTCTGAGTGTTTTCAGCACTGCCCATGAAGAATTAACCCAAACAAAACAACAAATAACGTTTCCTCATCAGCACGCCATGTCATCTCAGCTGCCAAACGAGAAGCATGGGTACGACTGACTCAGCTTCTGAGGGCAGTGAATCAGAGTGAGATGCCCGTGAGTGACTTCTGCCTGGGCGATGAGGCGAGAAGGAGCTGAGGTGGACCCTGCTTAGCCCCCCACCCAGGGACGCTGGGTATCTGAGACTCCTCCTGACTCTCTCACAGGATTCCTCAGTAAGTTGCTGACCTTGGCCTTTGTTTCCCTACATGTGAGTCTGAGACAATTTATTCTTCCCTTTCTCCCACTCTTTGTCCATCCAGCTGTACAGGACTCAGGTTAGGGACTGTCTGGGCTCCCGAGCAGTTCCTGTACAGCCAGACCCTGATTTCAAGGCTGAAGGCTCTGAACAGCACGTAAGCAGTAACCACACTGGACATCCAAAGGACAGAGACCAGTTGGTCACTGTTACGGCACTGCCTCACCTGACGTTAGGGACCCGTTGTTACACCAAAGCTGCCTTGTTTTTGAGACAGGGTTTATAAAGCAATGAGCATCCTTTTTTGTTCTTCCATCTGCATGCCAGCCCCCCTGCTCTAGTAACTTCTGAGCCAGCTGACCTGATTCCACCCAGTTTGATGGAAAGAGAGAGGCCTCACAGACCCAAGATTTCTGCCATTTTCATGAAAAAAACCCAGCAGCTGGATAGAAGAGAGACATTTAAGTTAATATCCTACTGAAGGAAAGGTAATTACACCTCCTGCTCCTTATCTGTTTTGAGATGCAGCAGCCAGGTGACCAGCTGGCATTTAGAAACTGCCTGGTCAACCAGCACCTGCAAAGCAAGAACCTGTTGGAGGAGCTGAGGACTCTGCTGGGGAGGTCTGGGGGGGATAAGGATGCCCTGGGGATACTGCAGTTAGCTGGGAGCACCAAGAAAGGGAGAAATAAAAAGCAGCTGTAATACACAAATCAGAAGGAGAACAGGTTTCACCAGTTCCCCTGCTCACAGAACAACTTGATTTTTAGGTTCAGACTTATTTTCAGGACCAGATGGATGTTTCTCTAACCGCTACAGAATTTTCCCCAGAAAACGTCAATGACTGCCAACTGTCTTACCAAACCCCCCAAACCTGCAGTTTCTGTTTTTCAACTGAAAAACTTGCCTTTCTGGACTTTTTTTTTGGCAAAGAGAAAACGTTTGATTCTTTTTTCCAATAAAAGCATTTGAAGAAATACCATGGGAAAAGGAGTTTATCGTTTTCCAGTTCCTTTTTCTCCTACCTAGAAACAAAAATATTTCCCCAAGTACTTCCTTGGACTTTGCACAGAAAGAGATTCTAAGACAGACAAGGACGTGACCACAGTCACACCTGAAGCTCTTCCAGTCCAAGCAGCTGAGATGGACAAAGAGTGGGACGGGATTAAGCATGGGAAGAAGGAATGTGACTTTCCCAAGGTCAACCAACAAGCTGGGCGCTGTTAGGTCAGCGTTTCTGCCACTTGACCACGCGGCGCCTCCGCGCATCAGTCTGTCCTGAAATAATGTCCTGAAACGAGTTCCTTGGAGCAGAGCCAGTACCTTCCGGAGTGCTTGGAAAGTGCCTCGCGCAGCCCTAGCTGCACTCATAAATAATAATTTAAATGATAATAATAATATTAAAGTAGAGGTGTGCCACTGAGGATGAGAGACAGCCAGCAAGAGTCCTTAATCTATGTCCCTCTTCTAGCAAAAGGCGCAGTTTGCCTCACACAGCCTGAGAGCAGCATTTCCTTCTCTGGCCCTGATAATCACAAGTCTTTCGCTCTGCAAAAGGCAAACTGACCCGAGCTGAATTAGGTCCAGTATCTGCTCCAACACCTCCTGCCTGTAGCTGGCAGCTCTGGCCAGCTCTGGCAGGCTTTTTGCAGCTCAGGAGGATATCTGGAAAGAGAAAATTAACGGTGGAGGTGTGGGGAGCTGCCTGGACTAATGTTTTTTTCAGAGATAGGCTTTGATTGACACTTCAAATCTGCCTGACAATCTTTTATTCTAAGTGCAGTCGCTGCCTTTCTTCAGAGCAGGAAGAGCTGGTTTGGTTGCTGTCCTTCAAACGATGGATCTTATCACACAGGAAAATGAAGAGGTAAAAAAAGGCAAACCACCTGGAAACAGCCACAGCTACAGCACAGAAAGGTAAAATTAACTGGATCTATTTGAGATATTTCTGGTTTTTTCCCTCTATGCCACAATCCAACGCAAGACGTACGAGAACAGAGGCTGTGCTCTGAGGAACAAGAGCTGACTGTTTTCTTTCTTTCTTTGACTGCTCATTAAGTTGTTGTTTTCCTTCAAGAGATTTTGCATGCTTTGCAGAGAGGACCGTGCAACCTTCCAGTGATGAGATGCCTGAAAAGTCAGTGGGACAATTTCTCTTTTACTCACTCATTCTACACTGCCTCTTCTACTGCCTGTCCTCTTCACCCTGCCTTTTACTCCTTCGTTTCAGGCACAGAATCACAGAAGGGTTTGGGTGGGAAAGGCCACCCAGCCCAACCCCCTGCCAGAAGCAGGGACATCTCCAACCAGATCAGGTTGCTCAGAGCCCCGGCCAACCTGGCCTGGAACGTTTCCAGGGATGGAGCATCCACCGGCTCTCTGGGCAACCTGGGCTAGTGTGTCACCACCCTCAGTGTAAAAAACTTTTTCCTAACATTTGATCTGAATCTTGCTTCCTCTGTTTTAAAACCATCACCCCTCGTCCTGTCACAGCAGGCCCTGCTTGCTAAGTGCTGGGGCTGCACCATTCAGCTGCTCTCAGAAGAGGTGACAGCCACTTTTGACGATGTAATTTAGACATTTGGGGTTTACCTGAGTCTGGCCAAGAAGGTGGTCAGGTCTCCAAATGGGCAGAGGCATGCTTTAAATGCTCTTCTGGACACAGACTTCGATGGCAAAGTAGGACTCTTGTTTGAGATGTCCTTCTCTCCTTGCTCATCTAAGTCCACCACAAAGCAGCCAGGCTGTTTAGACTGCAGAACACAGGGCTGCTGTTGTATGTCCAGGTAGCAGGGAAGACGTCGACAGTAGGAACTGCTCTGAAATGGATGCTTCCCTTCTTCTCTGTGCACTCAGGTGTGGACAAGACCAAGGACCAAAGCTGAAAGGTGTGCAAGCTCCCGTCTCCGTGCCAGCCTGGGCGTATTGCAAGATGGAGATATTTGCAACTTCACATGCTGCACCGTGGGTGGGATTTCTTCTCCTCGGGATCCCGCTCTTGACGGGGCATCACAGACAGGACTACCAAAAGCACTGCTGTTCACCGCCGCATTCACCTCCACCTTGGAACAGCAGCCAGGCCTTCCCAGCCAGCTCCTTCTCCTGAGCTTCACGAGCAGAAGACAAGCCCAGGCAGGCCATCTCCTCCTTCAGCAAGGCAGCTCAGGCTGAGGCGCATTCCAGGGGCTCTTCTGTGCTTCTCCCGTACCGGAGCTGTGGCGGCATCAGGTGCTTCAGTTTACAGGCCCATCATCCTGGCAGCTTTCCTCAGCACTAAATTTACTTTTTTAAGTTACACCAGTGTTGTACCCAGAGGGAATGGGGGAACAGATGCAGCCTGTGAAATCTGGCTTTCATTCGCCTGCCTCATTTAATTTCCTGCCCTGCCTTCTAATCAATGAGCCTGCACTAGCGGCCCTGGGAATGCAGAGGATTTTTCCTGTCCAGGAGAATTCAGCGCAGCGGCTGTGCTGGCTGAGCTCTCGGGGTCCCGAGCAGGCTGTGCCAGGTCTCCTTGGAGGCTGCTTCGTTAGGGATTGCCCTCCTCCACGGCAGCTGCACCCCATTTCCTTGCAGAGGCCGGCTGGCACGGGGCAGCTGTGCCACGTTAGCCTCTCCTAGTGAGGCTGGCTGTGTAGCATTCCCTCCTGGAAGCGCTCGCTTTCCCAGTGTTCCTGGTTTTCAGCCACCTGGCTTTCTTTTAAGGGCTACACGCTGCTTTCTGGGGCTCTGTCCCCAAGGCCGTGCTACCTCAGACAGGCCGCTGAGGCCAGATGTGCCTTGTTACCTCCCAGGGGCTCCCAGCGACACCGTGGGAGCAGCGGTGCTTCGCGGGGCTCCCTTCTCCGGGCAGATGTGCCAGCGCTCCCTCGCAGGGCCATCAGGCCAGGCCATCGTGCCACGCTGGCCCTGTGGGGTGCCACTCCCAGGCGTCCCTTCACTGGGGACAGCAGCACCGTGTCACCCAAAGGTGCTCTCAGGACTACGCTGCCCCAGACACCCAGGGCTCACAGCAAACCCCGACGACAGGGTCTGTGGCACTTTTAGGTTGGTTAAGCAGACTCCCACTGTCTTGGGGTTTGTTTTTTTTTTTTTGACCTTATGTTAATTCCAGGCAGTGCTGGCCAGTTGCTTCATCAGCTGGTGTCAAACCCTGGGAGGCAGGGGGGCTGTCTTTGGCTGGCAGCGCCTATTTTGTGACATTGCTGCTTTACCTGACGACTATAATCTGTATCAGATTGCTCTTTGCCTGCTAAAATGGACAATTAGGATCCCGTTGTAATGCAAATTGCACGGTGGAATAAAAACCGCGGGGAACAAAAATCACAAATAAGTATTTGTGCCAGCCTTCGTTCCGGCGTGGCGGGTCCCGCTCCGTTCCTGCGTGCTGTGAAGCTCGGACAGACGAGAACCCGGTGTGCCTTTGTGTTGGATGGGCACGAGCTGCTCTGCGCACGGCTGCCTTCAGGCGCTCGCGGGCCCTGATAACGCGTGTGTGTGCAAACCTAACAGACAGATTGCCGCCTACGCTGGAAATTCGATGATTGCCTTGTTTTTTTCAAGGCTCTGGTTTCTATACTGCAGGCCAAAGCCATGGGGTGATTTCCAGTCTCAGCACAGGGCTGAGATGCCGTGGTGAGAGAAGAGTAGACGCTGAAATTTCAATCTGCCACATAATGTGCTCCTAAGGCCGACAGCCTTGTAAGTGGTGGCGTCATTGGTGTCGTTACCGTTGTTCTTGTAATTGTTGTCTTCCCACGTTTGGTGCTAAATGTTTTAATTTAAGATAAATATTTAAATTTGTAAAGGAACCTAAAGTTACTGTGGAATTAAACATGCAGGAGTCCTGCAGATGCAAACGGAAGAGGTGCACTTTCATTTCAAACGGCAAGCCGTGTCGGTGTAAAGGGATGTGCTGCTGATGGAGCTGCTTTTACTGCACAGCAGCTTTGCATTTATCCCCGGGCTCTGGATAACAAAGAATCCAACCGCGTGTTTTCACAGCAAAACTCATCTTGGAGCACCGAGGAGGGATATCCGCGCTCATAAAGCGTTACAGCTGGGAGTCAGGAGGCCGGTGTTTTGAGGGTGAGTTGAGCTTGTACAGTACTTGTAAGATCCCAAGTGAGAGCGACGCCTGGTCGTGTCCCATCAAAGTGGTGGCTCCAGGAGGACAGCAGGGAACACGAGGGAAAGGTGGGGATGCCAGATGGACGAGCCGAGTTCAAAGGCCTCCTAGAAGCGATGGAAGCACAGCACGTGTATCTGCGCAGAAAAGCTGCTGCAGCTACCATAAATGACTCCAAACGGCCTGATTTTCCCGCTAGCAGTGAAATAAGCAGCTTCAGTGGGGAGGAGTAAATCCATTTGATCGCACACGTTGCTGGGAATAACCCTCTTATTAGTTATTAGTAATAACCCAATCCATCACCAGCAGCGTGGCCACCAAAACACAGCCAGCCTTATCTGCCAGGGAATCATTGTACTGCTTCTAACGTTTCCAATTACAACGGAACAAGGCGACTCGGAAAGGCCTCCGCAGGAAGCAAAAGGCAACATGGAGAACTTGGGTTATAAACAGCGTGCGTGACAAATTAAATATATCGGGGCCAAGAGAGCTTTTGAGGAAGACTTCTGCCAGACAAGGCTGAATTTTTTCGGTTCCTGACTTTCTCCTAAGCCGACGCGTGGTATCTTTACGTTAGGTCATGAGATGGTGGCGGTGTTGGCTTGGGAGCTCATCTGCTGAAGGAAAGAGGGGCTTCGGGCGTGTGAAGCAGCAGCTGCCGAGCTCAGGGCTCTAGTCCAGGACTGAGATGAAAATTCTCCACTGAAATCTGTGGCAAAGCACCTGATCACTTCAGCACAACAGGGGCGTCTCACTCAGCAACGCCCTGGGAAATTCTCACTTGGAACAGACCCGGTTCTGCTCCCGTCGAGGCAATTATAAATCCAGTGTCGCTCCATCTGAAACAACTGTTCTCATCCAATGCAAATGAGATCAAGATCTGGCCCAGGCTCTTTGTACACAATGGAAACTGACTGAATTATGGAAAAGAGGAAACAAATCTAATGTAAATCTGAATGGAAATATCATGCTCTCTGTTACATCAGAATAAATTGGAAGCAAGTCTGTTGATTCTAATGGAATTCATCTGGATTTACACGAGACTGCGGCTCAGCATTTCTCAGCTGGCTGCACACCGACATCAAAACGCAAACCGGGCCACCTCATCTGAATGGCTTTGAACAATTTCTTCCTTTTCCTTTACATTTAAGCAATTGCCTCTGCATCCTGATAGCTGATTAGCCTTTTTCAAACAAATAAAACTCCTGCAAAAAGACACCAACAAAATGCCCTGCTCTTGCTAGCATTTTCAGAACCTAAATGATGCATCTGAAGAACTGAGCTTGGTTTTGGAGTCTCTTAAACCTGGTCCTGTTCCTGTGTTCACAACGCAGAGCAGCGGGATCGAGCTCACCGGAGGACAGGCCTTAGCAACAACTATTCTGATTTCCCCAAAGCACCTCAAACGTATTGCCTTGCCACCAGCAGTGGTCAGGGCCAGCTATTTCCTAGGATGCACAGGAGACCTTTCAGTCTCCTCTCCGTACCTCCGCGCGCCTGGCCACGGGAGCCTGTAACTCATGGGGCACTCCTCATGGGGGAAGCGCGAGGGTTAATTAATGTCTGAGCAGCAAATTTGACTCCCTGGGTGAAAGTCACTGGAAAAGTGCAATGTCTGAGCAAGATCACGGCCACATCAGCCCCCTCCTGTGAATCTCAGTTACCCCAGCTTCCTGCATAACTCAGTTTTCAATCTGTGTTCACGCTTCTCTTCGGATAATTAGTAAAATGCATCTTAATTAAAGCAAGAGGAGGAGAAGCAAGGGAGGGGCAAAGCCATTATTCAAATACAAATCTCGTTGGTAACCAGGTAAACGTGGCAATAACAGTTACGCAGAGTGTTTGAAAGGTAAAGAGCTCTCTGAAAGCTGGAGAAGTCTTTGCCTGGACACCTGTCCTTCACGGGACTGGCCAGGGCCTGATGTCCGAATACCAGAGCCCGGCCTGCCTCTGCCTGGAAGAGCTGGGGGAGCGGTGTGGTCAGCAACCCATTTCTGCTCCTCTGCCACGGATTTTCCGCGGGATCCTCAGGAAGTTAACAGGGCAAGATTGTCACCCTTCTCGTGGTCCCTGTCTACGGCTGCGTTAGGGTGCAGAGGTTCAACCTGAGACGTGCACCATCACCCTCTGCGGGATCGTTAGCAACAAAGCACGTGCGGAGCTCGCCCAGCATCTGAATGTGCCAGCCGCTGCCGCGCAGAGGTAGCGTTCTCACCGGTAAATTGTTACAATAAATACCTTCCTGATTTTATACAGCTATTAAAGTCCCCCTAATGAAAGAAGGGCTTTCAAAGAGCTGTGGTTATTATGGCTTACTCCTGCTTAGGCTCATTCCTGCAGGTCAGCTGCGCTTCACTTGTCAGAGCTTTCTCGCTGCGGGCGCCGCAGGCCCTGCGTGGCGAGCGATGTCTTGCTATCTTTCTGTGCTTTACAGCACCCCTGGAATAAACGCCTGCAGCCAGGATGCACCCGACAGCTGGGCTGTTGGTACACAAACAACAGCTCCGGCTTACTCCCTGCTCACAGCCTCTGTAACTGTTTGCCACACACCACGAGCTTGTTTCATCCACGCTGGTGAAACTGGCGTGTGCAAACTGGAAGCAAACAGAAAGGAGAAATGAAAAGTAAGTGGGTGCCAGCCCAAGCCCAGCTGACTGCAGGAATGCACCATATGCAGTCACGGGCAGCACTGGACTGCAAAGTACGTGTAATCCCACGGAACGGGCTAAAGTCAATTTGTCAGGCTCCTTGGAGAGCCTCAGCAGCATCGCTGCTCTTTACCCACTGCCTGCAAACGATCCCAGTGCACATGACAATAAAGACTCTGTTGAGGTGGGTGGAATGGGACCAGCCAAGAGAGAATCACAATGGCAGAGACGTTTTCCGCTCCAGCAATACAAGAAGATGGGCGGCAGTTATTTGCTTTTATAGGAATAAAACTCTTTAGGTAAGGACCTTAAAAGTGGGAATGCTGTAATTTACTGTTCACACTGTGCAGTGGAGAGTCAGGCCCAAGCTTGTAGCTACAACCTGCAGCTGTAAATGCTGTGGACTGGCCTGTGCTGCGCAGAGATTTACCGAGTGACTGGTCACATCGATCGCAGAACAGCTCTCCCCGGGGTACAGCACTGCTTTATGCGAGTACGGATGTCAGACCCTAGCTTGATTCAGATCTTATATTCTGAAAAACCGAGTGGTTTTCAGTGGGTATATGCCTGACTTACTTGAATATGCGTGTAATGTGGCTTCAAGAGGCGATACAACCTTGACAAGATCCTTATGAAGTTATTCCTCTAATTAAACCCTATCTGTGCTGGGCAGAATCCTGCCCATTTCAGCACGGAGACTCTTGTGAACACAGAGCTGGGTCTTATGTCAGAAGTCAGGTTTGGCCACGGTGGCAATAGAACAGGTTAGCCTATAAGCCCAAACTAAATTTGCAAACTCCATCTGTTTAAAAGAAATGCATTAATAGATTTTTTGACTGATCTCCCAAAATGTCATTTGAATGGCTTTGACTGTGCATTTGGTTTATTCTTGGGAAAGACTTTTCTTTTCCTTCTTCATTTGCCAAGAATCTCTTTGAAACTTGTTTGTCATATAGACTGAGACCTGGGCCAGATCTTTAGCAGGTGTATCTCTGTTGACTTCTGTAAAGAGATGCTGATACACATGAGCTGGGGATCAAGGGCAAGAGAATGAAAGCAAGAAACTGCTACGTATAAAGCTTTTTGATCAGGGAAGTAGCTGCTCCAGGATATGTGTTATTTCCTAAAAATATGATTCTTCCAAAATGCCAGTCTTACCTACTCGGGATATGAATGTCTAGAACATGTCCTGCTGACCCAGGGCTGTCCTTCAATCAATCCCTTCTTACGCCAGTAGTTTGAGGACCTTCCACTGTCTGCTCTGCCTCCCAGGCCACGCGCTGGTAACGCTGGATGGTTTGAATGACAATATTTCATTGTGAAAAAAGGCACAGTAAGTTTTTTAAATAGAAACCTTTGGCGACAGCTCCTGATTGTGAATTGGAGAATGCAGTGGTATGGGAGAGAGTCTGGATTATTTTAGGTGATTTTAGTGCTTCTACAAGCAAGTGCTGGAAAGCCATACGCTGAAAACGCAACAGATAACGTACATGGATCCATGCGTACAGAGATGCTTGGGTGAAGAAGGAGAGACAGGGACACCAGGCTGAGGTGGGACAGAGCTCTGAGTAAGGACAGCCACCCATAGACTAATGAGACACTAATGTTAGGAATAAAAGAAGAAAAAAGGAAGAATGAGTAGCTGGAGCCTTGCTCTAGCCCTAAGCACTGAAGTCCATTCTTACTGCGGGACATCGGTTCAGACTGCTGCGGTGTGGTAAAGAGGCCTGGATGCTCAGAGATGTTCAGAAGAGAGTCTGGACATGATGTGATGAGGCGAGACTATGACAATGAAAGGGGAAAAAAAACCAATCCAGGGCTTAAGCCAAGGCTAGTTTAAACTCTGCGTACATCAGGCTACATCTGCCCAGTTCTGGTTTCTTACAACTTCCTCTGCAGCTTTTAGTACAGCAAAAGGATGCTGGAAGAGAAGTCTCCTGCTGCTAAGCCTCCACCATCACTGGGGAGGTGACTTTTCTGCAGTTTAATAGTAAGTTGTCAGTTTTCAAGCCTGCCAGTGCAGTGCTTTCTCTCACAGCGAGTAGCTCATTTCAGCAAGGAATTATTCCTGCTTCACGTGAAAGAGCTTCCTTTTTCCTTTAAAGCAGAGAAGAAATAATCTTCCTAACAGAATCCCAGTGAAGGCACTGGGCTATCAAATGCTGGGAGAGCTCCCTAAAAACATTAACTATAGTAATGCCAAAAGCAGCAAAAGCTGTGCTGAGAGATGAGCTACGGGTGCCCTCGGTGAGACGCAGGGCCAGTCGTCAGGAGCGCGTGCCAGCGCCCCGCGGCCGGTGCTTGAGAAGGAACACAAGACCAGGGGATGCTTGGAAATGTCTGTGCTCTCCTATCCCAGCTTCTGGAGGCTCATGCTCTGCCCAGCGCCTCTTCTCCTTCCTGTTGCTGTCAACTGAATTTTGTTTCTATTTTCCTTCACTTGGAACACAGGGGAAGCAGGTCTGCAAAGCCATTCCCAGTGTGCTTCCCTGTCTGTCTGTCTCCTCCATACAAACAGTTGTTTTTCTCAGGGATAAAGGCACAAGATAATTCCTTTAAGTGGCAATTAAGCTCTAGGTGGCCGCAGAAAGCTGCAGCTTTCTCCAGCTCCTGTAGAGACACAGCTTTAGCCACAGGTTCTCCTCCTTCCCTCAACCAGGAGATTTTTCTTTGTTTGGTGTCTGGTGGTGACTGCGGCCCTGCTCCTCCAGGGCAGCCCACGGTCGTTGGAGCAGTGGGAAAATGACAAAACTCCATAAACTGGCTGTGCCCTCATTGCACGGAGAGCTGGGGATAGTTTTGTCTCTATCCTGGTTTGAACTCCTGGTGTTTCACCACCAACACCTCTGTTTTCCAAACACTGAGTCCGGTTCGATCTCCTTTCACCCCCGCTGCGCTGGCAGATGTTGGGAAGAGACTTCTGATCATACTGGACGGATTCCTGTGGGCTGGTGGAGCAACACTCGCGCTCCAAGACTCCAAGTAAGTCTCAGCAGCAGACGTGTGTGATCAGTTTGGCTCATTAGCTAATGAGGGTAATGAGGACACCTGTATGAGCCATCTGAGCTGAAAGGGGACGTGTCTAGCCATAGCGATTGCTCAAGATGACACAGCAAATCACTGGCAGAGCTGGGAGCAAGCAGAGTGCAGCACAGCAGGGTTTTATCTTCAGGATAAATCATCCCATCCACCCTTTGGAGCAGGAGGATGGACGCAGCTGGGAGCTTGAGGAGACAGCTCAAATTCAGCCCCAGAAGCTGTGGGGCTTGTGCAACGGGAGATACAAGACGCCAGCCTGCAGCCTGGGTTGGAAACGTTCTCCGCTGTCAGTGAGGCTCGTGAACCGTAAGAGGACTTCAAAGCCTACCCACACCTCTATTCACAGAGGAAAGCAAGCCACTAACTCAGAGGACTCCCTTTCCCAGACAGGCTTATTATCAATGGCATCACATAGTGGGGTATTACCATTTCCCCCTGGTTTTAATGATTTATCACCCCTGAATTATGCACCACTGGTGACAGCAGTTTTCCCCGATTTGGACAGGCGGATGGAATTACGGCGTGCTCTGTTTGGTGTGCTAACAGAATCAGAATTAATATTTTGTCTTGCCTGGCTTATCTTAGCTAGACAGTAGCTATTATTTCACCTACTCTGTTTCTCTCCCCGCTCCCTGCCACAACTAAAATAATTTGATTTTGAGCTACACTTGAAGCAAGACTCACCTCAAATCAGATCTCAAATTCTTGACCGGAGCCCGATCTCAATGCTATCAATCTCCACCACGTCCCAGCACAGTCAGTCATGTAACGGGATGGATCAAGCTGGGAGAAGACGTTTTGTGGGTCACTGCAGACACCTGCACACAAACACACACGCACATATTTGACTTTGTGCGCACACAAGCCAGCGTGGCGCTTGCTCTGGTGCCCCAGGCCACGGCCTTGGGGCCAGGCAGTCCCTCACGGAGCTCACAGCTCTGTCCCTGCAAGCGCAGGTGAGCGCAGGCGCAGAGGAGCGTTCCTGTGCGCTGCCGCTGCACGGCTCTGTGCGTGCCTTGCTGTGCGTGTGCTGGGAGGCAAGGGCACGAAAGCCAGGAGGACTTCATGACTCACAACGTGCTTTGCCTCTGCCCTTTCTTTTTCTACTTTGTTCCCGCTCGTGCTGAATTCCAGTCACCACCACTGGTCTCTGCTTCCCAGCACGGGATGCTGTGCTGTGTTGGAGTCCATACACATTGCATTGTTTGCATTCTTTTTCTCCCCTTTCCCCTCCCTGCTCATGGTTGGTTGTTTTCTCTTCATGTGTGGCATCAAAAGGCCGTTTGAAGAGCAACTATCCAATCCAAATGAAAGGGGATGTTGCTTTTGGAAGACCCAACAGAAGCCTGAACAGCACCAACACTAAATTATGAACTAGCTGGAGATTTTTCTCACCTCTTTTCTTTCTCTTTATTTTTTCTTGCTTTTGTTTCTCCTCCCTGTCTATTTTCCTAACCCTAATTAAAATGTGCTGAGCACCAAACTGTAACAAAGGGCTGGACCTGTTATTTTTGTTTATGGCAAAGCCCAAGCAGAACAGAACTCTAAGCGGGCTTTGGTTGAGCCCCACCTCCCTCCATAATGAGCGTAATAAATATCAGCCACATTGATTTTCCTTCTCCACAAACCCTTTGCTATTCGTTCTGCTCTAAGTGCACTGTGTTTTCCTCTGAGGTTTCTTTTGCTCTAACTGTTCTATTATCTGTCGTTGTTGTTAATCTATGCTGAGTGTGTAATTGAGATCCTAAGAGGGAGGTTAAGAGAAAGCCCCTCGGGAAGACATCTGACCTACATGGAGAAAAAGAAAAAATAAAATAAATAACCCAAGCCATTGAGGCCAACTGCTTTATTTACCTGCTGGAGCCATTTCCTTTATCAAGGACTCTCATCCACCCCAGGCTTACCTCTCTTTCTGTAATTAGTTCTGTGTATGTGTTTTTAACCTCTACTGGATTTTTGCATTGATTTCTTTGCCTTGGAGGGACATTGGCCTGTCGATTCCCTAGGCCTGATTTTCCCACTACCTGAGTTGTCTGCTGAACTGGTGTTACAGCCAGGAGCACCGCAGGCGGAGGGAGGATGTGGCCCCTTTTCCCACTTGCATGCTCCAGTTTAACCTGGCCCAAGTGACGCAATACACGTTGCGGGGTGATGCAGAAGATATCTCAAAGCACAGATGACAGCTACTTAATTACTTGGGTTTCCCAGGGAATGAGGCAGAGGCACACCACAAGCGTTCTGAGAGACCGGGAAAGGCGTGTTCACCTGAACTCAGACCCTGCTCACCCGCTTTCTGAGGCCGCTGGCCTCCTGAGCCGGGCACTCTGTGTCCTGAGCGCTCGAACTTCCCGTCTCCCCTGTTCGGTTGCTGCCGCGGGGACGTACTGCAAATACACAGAATCCATTATTGCCTGCTCACCGTACCAGCTCCCGAATCTCAGCAGATAAAGAGTTCTCAGTGTTTTCTTAATGTCTCTTTGTAGTTGACTAGAGGCCTAGCAGGCATGAGGGGGAAATGAGAATGTGAAATCCCTGCTCTGAGTCGTGTGCTTCCTTTCCAATCTCATTTGTAACCAGACTATTAAAAGTAAATTATCCAAGCCAAGCAGCGATGCTGAGGCGTGGGGGCTGGGGGGAGGGACGTCGCCCTTCCCTCTGGTGTCTCCAGAAGCGAGCAGTGTAGTTCAGCCAGTTCCATCTGCCCCTTTCTGCCAGTACTGGGAGTTTTGCTGCTACTACAGGAGGATTGTCAGCACTGACAGTTGTGGACATGGCTGGCTTGATTTTCCCTCCAGATCTGATGAAAAAGTGCCCTTCATGGGGATATCTTCATGCTCTTGACATGAAGCTGGGAAGAGGAGAGGGAGTGGCCCATGTCATGCCAGCTCTGCTCTCCCTGAAGAATCCAGCGACGTTGTGAACTGACAGCTCTACTTGCCATCATGTTTCCATGGCATTTCCATCACGTCTGTTTCCAGGGACGTCTAATAAACGGAAGCAAATTGGGATGAGGGATCATCAGGCGTTAAACGGTGCTGCCGAGCCAAGCCTCCCACTCCGTTCATGACGAGGAACTTCTGTTTTCTCTGAGGGACTGACTGCAATCCGCACCAAGGCAGGGTGAGGAGCTGCCTGCTGGCGTGTCCGTGCCTGTGTTAAGCAGCCAGGGCTCCTCCAGGTCCTGGCTTGTCTCGTGGTGAAGGTCAGGTTCCGTTTCTGTGGAAGCAATTTCATATCTCTCAGCAGGGGACGGATCAAGCCTTTATGGAATTAGACTCTGCTTCAGTTCATACAAGCGAGCTCAACCTCTCCAAAGTTCCCTTTTGATCCCTTGCTGTTCTGTTCAGGAATTGCTCTGAGCCTATCTATTGACTTTCCGTGGAAAGTGGACATGCCCATGTAAAAAACCGCGCTGCTGAAGGTTTTATAGAACTAATATTGACCTTCCCATAGATGCTGAAGAGAATAGAAAGTCCTGCTTCTCTGTAAAACTAAACTAAAATTGTATCTGACGAGTTCTATAAAATGCTTATAGATTTTTATTTTTTCCTACTTTGGCCAAAACATCTTTTTTCCCACAAAGGCTGGAGGCAGAATATTTACAGAGAAGGAAGAAAACGCTTTTTTGAAAAATATTTGTGCTGGCAAATCGTTGCAAATTTGTAAGCTCCCAGATGCATCTAAATAAATAATAGCAGAACTTTGGCTGCATTTGCAAAAAAATACACTGGATTTACGGGCTTGTTTGAGGTATAACCGGGATCGAAGTCAGGCTTACCGAGTATTTACAAGCTGTGTATCGTTGGCAATGGAAGCAGTACCTGTGCAGTCTTGTGGGGAGTAAATCCAGGTTGCACCCACTCCAAAACCAGGTCAAACCCTATTTTTACTGGCAAGCCTCTGGCTGCTGCAGGCTCGTGGATCCTCCCAGAGACGGTGCAGATTTTCAGGTGGTGACGTCAGTTCCTTCCTTGAGGGAAAAGGTGAATCTCTGCGCACTAGGAGAAAATAAACGGTTGGGGGTTAGTTTGGGCTGGGGGGATACCAGCTCCCCAGGGGGATATCAGCTCAACAAACTTCACACGGTGCGGGGCTGGACACGGCTCAGCTGGGCAGAGATCCCTCCTGGTTCTGAGTTGGTGCCCGGAGGGATCCCATGGCACCTCATGCCCGCTTCTCAGGGCTGCAGGAAAATGCCAGTTCTTCCCCCGAGCAGCTCAAACCTCCCGTTCCCGCTGCTCGTTGTCTCCCATGGCTCGTATCCTGACAAAAGCTTCGTCGCTAAGCAGCAGCACTTGCCCCAAACCCTGCAAGCCTCTTCCCTCCCTAGCGTAGCATTTCCAGCAATTAAAGAATGTCTTAAAAAAAGAACCGGGTCTTTATTTGCTCTGTGGCTCTCAGCTTTTCTAGGTTTTCTGCCACGGAGAGAGCACAGAAACGTTCCTCCCATTTTTAAAGCAAGCTGAGATAATCTGTGCCAGAGGAGACTGAGCACTGCAGAAGGTTTCCAAAGAACTTAAAGAGCTACCACCTAACACACTGTGGCCACAAGCAACCTGTTGTCTGCGATAGCAGAAACCAACTGATTTTACAATGTACTTAAATATCCATTAATTGACAACGTATAAACTCTTTCTGTGTGTAAACGTCATGAAGTACACGATCCCTGCTTTCTGCTGAAACCTCCTTCCTTCTTCCCACCAAGTCTTTTATTTCCCTATCAGCTCTCTAAGTCTTCTTTCTCTGTCTTTTCTCAGCCCCTGATGGCTTTGCTCAGTTCATCCTCTGTCATTTGTGTCTGGGTCTGGAAATATTTCTCAGGAC
Organism: Tetrax tetrax; assembly: GCA_009806455.1. Lineage (NCBI taxonomy): Eukaryota > Metazoa > Chordata > Aves > Otidiformes > Otididae > Tetrax > Tetrax tetrax. The sequence goes on along the minus strand of WHYT01015469.1, from coordinate 101,869 downwards.
ATTTGACTCATCCATCATTTAGATAATCAGAAGGAAAAAAACCTAGCTTCCAGCTCTGAACATCCATAAAAAGCACCAAGGAAAAAAACCCCTCACCTTGAACTTCCCTTCCTGGTTTTCTTTTCATTTCATTTAAGAATCTGACTTGACAGTCTTTGCTCTGGCAAAAGTCCCACTGAAGTTATTAAGGGCAAGAGCTTGTCAGGATTAAGAGGAAGGATTTGAAATATCTGCGAGCGATAGCAATATCCCCAGTTCTATTAGGCCGGATAAGTATTCGCAAAGGACATTAACCCTGGTGCCTTGAGCCAGCTGCTGACTGCCCCGGGGGGAAAGGAGACGATGTTTCCAACGAGGGCACCGATCCATAGCTGCCTGTAATAAGGTTTTGCATCCCTTCCCTTGCACAGCTGAACTCGGACCGCTTCCTCCCTAAAGCATCCATTTGACCGGCAGAGACAGGGCGTGACTGGAAATGAACGGGCAGCGAGGAGCCCAACTGGGAGTTAAGACCTAGACCTTGACCTTGACCTTGGCGCTGAGTGCGGGCGTGCTGGGGTCCTTCAGAGACCACGACACAGTGAGCGCAGCCCCGTCAGGTGGCTCCTGCCTGCACTGCTGAGGGCTGGCTTCGGAAAAGCCACCCAAGCTGCACTGGGACCAGCGGGCGCGAATGTCTGGGCACTGGAGCCAGCGGAAGCACCAGAGACGGCTGTAAGCGAGGGCGATGTTTGCTGTCTTCCCTTTTCTGCCGATGTGAACTTCTACCGCTCCTCTGCTCCTGTCTCCAGAGGAGCGACTATTAGCACAGATCAAACATCCCCTTGGCCCATCTGACGGGCAAATACGACTCCCAGGGCTAGGGGAGAAACGGGAGTGGATCAGGAAAGGAGAAATCAGGATAGAGTCAGTTAAAAATATTTTCTTACGCTTTTTTCCGCTTTCTTGCGCCTGCAATATTGGAGTGATTCAGGGATCACATGTCTTTCCAGCTGGGTGCAGTGGAGGACAGTTTACGCGTTCCTGCTCCAGAACAGGCAGGCAGCAACTTGTGCTTTGGTCAGGAAACTGGAAACTGGAGTTTTCCCGCTCCCGCCGCCTGCTCGGCTGCGATTCCTGGCCTGACACACGCAGCATCCACAGGCGCACGTGACTCGCTCCCCCTCCTGTCGGGGGGAGATCGCGTTAACGTGGATGTGAAAACCAAATAAACACTGAAATAAATTTAAAACCAAAACAGCGTTTCAGAAGCTGTGTTCCGTTCCCGCCACCCACCACCGTTTATAACTAATTGGGGCTTTGTTATATTCTCTCACCCAGTGACAGATAAATACTAAACTCCACTGGTTAACAATAATCACCCTAATTATGCCAAGATGACATTTACAATACAGGCAATTGCTAATCCATTACCTCACTCTGCTGAATACTAGAACACTCAAATTAAAAGTTATTCACCCACAAAGAACAATGTTTTAGTAGCTGACACAGCTTAGTAAAGAAATTTATTAAGGTAATTTGCAGTTTTCCCATAAATAAAACATTCTAGAGTTCCCCCGTCCTCCCTCCCCTTCCCCAAAAATAATCTTTTGTGATAAATCTCTTTTTTTCCCCCCTCTCTTGTAGTGCAGTTAAAAGCATAATAATTGAAACTGTCAGAGTTATGTATTTCAATTTGCTTACCTGAAAGACAACAGAGAGCTGCTCTTCTGTCCCTTCAGGTTCTTTTGGGGAGAACTGGGGTGATACTTAGTGGTTTGCGAGGTGTAGGAGGTCACTGCGGGAAAACCTTTGCCGACGTGAGGTTTCGGTGAAACCTGATGAAGGCTCTGAATGCATCGGGGCATCGTGAGCAGCGCTGAGCCGTGCAGTGCGTCGCGGCCGACGGTCCAGCGCGATAAACCAGCCGGGACTGGCAGGACTCTTTGGCCCTCGTCAGAGATGCTGAGGAAGAAGCAAACGGGCTGTGAGACTCCTTTCCTTAAGCACAGGCTTCAGCTCAAGCACGGGGGTAAACGCTGAGGCCTCTGCTTACGCGATGGCCCAAACTAAAGCCAAACAAGAACCCAAACGGGGCTGGCCGCGTATCCCAGCCCGTCGGCAGTGGGATGGGGAGGAGGCACCTGGAAGTCGATTCCAGAACCTGAGGCCTTTTTCTTTCAGTGATCTTTTCCTGACTCTTCTCCCAGCATTAAAATGCCCACAAAAGGGGAAAATACCTCTCGGTTTGGTTACCTAGGAAGGGAGGGAGTCCCACCGACAAATATGAACAGAAGGAGGAAAGGGTTAAACAGACATAAAAAAATCAGAGCTGGGGTTCACTGCACCACCCGAGCAGCCCCTTGCACCTGGTGCTGGCCCAGCCTCTGCCAGCAGCAGATCCAGCCAAAGGATGGAGCGGGAAGGGATTTTGAGGGAGTGGATTTACTGTTACCACAGCAGCTCTGGCCAAAGCTATTTGCAATAAAGCAGCAAGTCGCAGCAAGCCAGGACTCCCTGCTAGCACGCACCCGCTGCGCACCGGCCACCTGCAGCCGCAGAGCCAGCATCCCTCCGGGCGCCGGCGCCAGCCGAGCCGTGCAGCGGGCCCAGCCCCACGCGCAGCCAGCCGCTCGCGGGGGAAGGCGGGTGTTTGGGGCGGCATCCGCCAGACCCGTCGCTGCTAGAGGACTTGGAGCAGAGCTGCTGTACGTCTGTGCCTCCTGCACAGACCCCCTCTTTCTGCCCAGGCGTTTCATCCCAGCGTAAAAAAAAGATGTGAGCTGTTTCCCTGGGACGTTAAAGCCCTGGCAGCTGAGCTGGAGCAGTAGCTCAGGGTGGAGAGCAGATGTCTGGAGACCTGGCCAAACAGCCCCGGTGCAGCTGAGCTCTCCAGCACAGACACCGAGCCTCTCCTGGCTCAGAGCTGTTCCGTTCACTCTGTTTATGCAGGTTGGCGTTGTGGCAAACGAACCGCGACTCCACATCGTCCTGCCCCGTCCCTGCACGCCACGGCGTGTGTGACCGTCTTTATGACCAGCCCTGGGGACAGGAGAGCGAGCCCCGCTTTATTCTGCGCTGCTCCACGGTGATTCTGCCCCTGGCTGGAGCAAGGGAAGGTGCTGGAGAGGAAAAGCTCTGGCGCTGGGCTTTTTGGACCCAAAGCGCTCGCAGCGTTTGAGAGCAGCACTGAAATGGCACGTACGCACCCGCACACTTCGCACACGGCCGCTCTGGTTCAGCTCCTCCCCGCACGATGCTTCTCAAGCGCAGCCTGGATGCTTCTGTCCGATGGAGACCGACCGCAGGAAGGCAGCTCTCGCCAACAAACATCTGCAAGCCCTGTAATCACCACTACTCCTTCTTCTTCCCCAGCTCAGTTAAGAGACAATGTTTTCCTGCTCACCCGCTCTGCGTTTATCTGCTCCATGGAATTTTTCCTGCCCTTCCTTCTGCGGCTGAACGCTCACAGACTGGGCTCTGCTCCAGCCCCGAGCTGCCGGCCCTCTGCGAACACCCAGGGCAGGAACGAGACAACTTCCAGAACCGCTCCTGGAAAAATGGGAGCTTTTTTCAACAAAAGGCCTCGCCACAAAGGCAATCTGAGTGAGGAGAAGGTGTGCCATGGGAGAGAAATCTTTAAAACGCACGCTGAACCTCACGTGGGGGTGTTTCTATCTGAGATAAAGCGGTGATCATTTGAATGAACTGTACTCCTTCCCAAGGAGGGAAAATGACGCCTGATTAAAGCCACTTGAATTCTGAATCCGAGGGCCTGCCCGGGGAGTTAATGGCCAGCAACAGGCAGCAAACAAAGCTGGGTAACGCTTGTCACAGCAGGGTTCAAACTCCAGCACGTAACTTCTGATGATCTGAAAGCCGAATTTCATCTCAGCACGGCCACTGGCAGCCCCACTTTGTACAGACTTATGGAGACAGCAGCACACGGCGCTCTTCTTGTTCCTGTTCAAGGCCACACAGGGCCATAAGTACGCAAGCGTGGGGGTAATAACAGATCAGGGGGGAATAATTTCCAACCCTGGAGGGTGCAGTGACACCACTGCCCCGGCTTCGCTGGCTCACCCAGGCCTGGACCACTTCACCCTTCAGCTCTCAAAATCGTGGCTTAAGGAAATGCAGAAGGAGCTCACTCACACCAGTTGTAGCTACAGTTCCAGTTCTCACTGTGATTTCTCACCTATTTCACTCTCTTTTTTCCAACCTGTTGCCACAAATCCCGTTTTTCATTTTCCCCTCTGCCCAGCTGAACCCAGTAACCAGCTCAGCTGGTTCTCATCTGGTGGAAAGCTCGGCCAGCCTCTCAGCGGTCGCTCAGCTCTGCCTCCCATCTCCCTGGCCGCACAAGATCCCCGGCTCGGGGAACCAGACCTGCACCCAAAGCCATGACTGCTCCAACGCAGGAGCCGAAGGTGTAACGCTTCTCCCCATGGACTGGAGCAAAGGGAGGAGCTCCCTCGTTCCTCACCCACCGCAATTATTTTCTGTCTTTTCCATTTTGAGCTGCGTATTTCTCTGCCGAGCTTCCACTTCTGTTGGACAGGGCCTGGTTCCTACGCTGAGGGTGCAGCAATGGGAAAGAAAGCAAGAATGAACAAAGAGGGAGGGAGAGAGGCAGGGACGGAGGAGTAACATTAAAATCAACAGTTTCTCTTCCTCTCATTTTAGGTCAAAAGAAGTCTTCCCAACTTTACGAAAGGCATATTGAAAAAAAAATAAAAAAAGTCAGTAATTCATGAACATGCAGTTATTACTTAGCAGACAAATTACATTTCTTCCGAAATGTTCCAAAATGCATTCATTTTCAGAGTACATTACTTTCATAATACTGTGTGGAACATTAAATGAGAATTTCCCTGACTTGGCTACAGAGCACATTTTTATATTTCACAGCCTGACACAGAGCCCAGGGTAACTAATGAAAATCTTTTCGAAAAGTGACAATCTTGTCTAGCAGCCTCGCCTGTTGAAGAGATTGCAACATAAAACAGATGAGTGCCCTGCTTGACAGCTAATTGTGTCGGGCTTAATTACAACAAGCAGAATTTAATCGGCTGTGCAGCGTGGTTTTTTAGGACGGGGGAACCATCTGGAAGGTACCTTGCTCCTAGGCTGATGAAGGGGCGGGCGTCGCTGGATTTCAAAGACAGGGGAGCGACTGTGAGCGGATTTAAATGCAGAAGTTGTTCCTTCCTCCGTGTATTTCATTTGAGCCGTTTGATGAATTTCAGAGATATTTATGCAAACCTGCGCGCTGTTGCCTCGTGAAGACAAGGTTTTGGAAAACTTCCCAGGCTCAATTTGATGAGCTCCGTTCCCCTGCGCTGCAGCCAGACCTCGACACAGAGCTGTCAGGTTTCACGTACCGAGTCCCTCTGCCGGTCCCTCGCCTCCCGAGCTCCACCGCCGCCTGCCTCTCTCCCTGCCCGCGTCATCCTCTGGCCGGCTCCGTCAGGTGCGGACAGTCCCAGCGTGGGACGGAGCTCTGCTGCAGCCAAAGGAACGTGCTGCAAAACCACATTTCTCCAGGACAGCTTGGTGTCATTGGCCTGTCCTGTCTTGCAGCCTGGCACGAGGGCTTTGCTCGCTGGAATACCAGGGGCTGGAGAGCTCTGTTTTTATTGGCATGAAAATATTTGCAAAGGAAGCGCCCTAAGTCAGGAATCTGCAGGCTTTCACCAGGAGGGGTGGGACAGGAGGGAAGAATTCAGCCCTGTGCATTGTTCTATATCCCCCTTCAAGGCTGAGCATGGACACCCACGGAATACAGGCTGGGGAACGCTCCAGCGCTGGCCCGGGCCATGCCGACGCTGTCTCCGGCAGAACACTACTGGAAGTGGGCCATTGATATCAGCCTAGCTCCCCGAGCCGCAGGCTGAACCAGTCCTTCCTTTTCTCCCCCTGAACAGACTTAACAGACAGCTGTTAAAATAGCCCTTTGTCCTGTCAGAACAAGGAAGAAGGAAAAACGCCTTGCAAAGCCTTTGGAACAACAACAACAGGCCCTTGCTAGCGCAGGCGCCCTTTGGTTCGGCAGGCCCATGCGCACGGACCGGTCCCCGCGGGCAGGACCGGGGCTGCTCCCATCCCTGGGAGCCTGGCAGCCAGAGCAGCGCCGCCGGGAGCCAGGAGCAAACGGGGCCCAGCTCCAGCCGCCCTCGCTCACACACAGAGCTATCAACGCCCGTGCAACGGGGATTTGGCTGGAACCGCCCCGGCCCGTGGCGTGCCGGCGTTGCCCGGGCAAAGAATGAATCACTGCAAACTTGCAGGACAAAGTCGGTCACAAAGGGCACCTGCGAGCTCCCCGTGACTGCAGTGCGCAGGTTCCTCACTCCAGAGGGGTTTCACCCAGCAGCACGCGTCCTGCGCCCTCGCTGTCTATCCACGGCTGTTTTCATCTACCGAGAGCCGGCTGAGCGCGGCCTCTCCGGAGGGAGCCGCAGCAGGGAACTCTCAGGATCTAACAGCTCACATCTCACCTCCTCTGCCAGGCCTCCGTGCTCAACCCGCCGCCCCCCTCGCCCCTCGTGGCCTGGCCTGGCCTGGCCTGTGGGCCCTTCCCTCGACGGCTGCTGGCTGCTATTCCCAGCCGCGGGGCTCTAATCTCCCTCCCAACTTCAGCTGCTTGTTTTGCCTTGGCTCCACTGTGAGGTTCCTTCACCTCACGCAGAGTTTTTCTCGGTGTAATTGACTTGAGGCATCTTCCTCCTTTTTTTTTCTGTTCTGCTGTCCGTTTTACCCAGTCTTCTGCAGTTTGATCAGGGAGGCTGCTGGGAGCTCCCTGCTGGGCTGGCATTGCTCCCGCGCCTCCCGTCTCCTCCGGTGCCGAAGGAGTAATGGACAATCACAGCGTGGTGTCAGAGCAGCGTTCACGCCTCCCCTTCCCTGACGCTGCGTTTTCGCCCGGCAGCGCGGTCGGGGTCTGTGCGGAGCAGAAGGGAGACTCCATGGCATCTTGCACAATGTGGGATTTTTGGGAGCTGCAGGACAGTCCATGTGAGTCTCCTTCATTTTCAGTGCTAAGTCCACTCAAAACCAAGCAGGCAGACGAACAGGGATGTACCAGGACAGGCCCATCTCCATGGAAACAGCAAAGCTTCTTCAAAAGGTGGTTGTGAGCCACGGCATGGAGGAGCCACCTGGGAACAGCTGAGCCCAGCAATCTCATTCTGGTGGTCAGGGCAACCAACAAAAGCAAAGTTGAGGGCTTTGGGCTCAACAGAGGCTCATCTGCAGACTCATGGCACATCCAGGTGGGCTTCAGGCTGTTTTTTTACGCCTGGGGTACTTGGGAGAGTCCTTCGGAAGGTGGAGGCAGCATGCTGCTGAGCTTGGAAAGATACACAGAGCATCTAGGCTCCCATCATTTTCTCACATCCACCCCAGCAAGTCTGCAGCCCTCTCCCAGAGGCTGCTCTGGGTTTATCTGGAAGGAAGCTGGGAGCAGAATCTAGCCCAGGCTCTATGTTCCTTGGCCTTACACCAAAACAGCCATCGCTTACCCCTAAAGTGCTGCTCTGGCTCTGCTGCAGTGAGCTCCAGCTCTGCCCAACGCAGGGTACAGGGAACCAGAGCGTGTGGTGGGGTGTCTGTGCGCGTCACCAGCCTTCACAGCCTGTCTGGGAACAGGCAGCACAACCCGCCGGTCACAGCAGGCCAGCAGCACCTGCAACACTTGGGTCCTCTCCCAGACTTCTCACGTGACCCTGGGCAAATCGCTTGACCTTCTGTTTTTTGCCCCTTTATTCAACGAGGGGAATGAAACCATCTGTAAGAGAGAGCTCGGAGATCTCCAGAGAAGCAGCTCCTGCATCCCATACTCATCGCGAAAGCGTCCTTCTGTTTCTTCCCCTCTCCCCTCTGTAATTTTCAAGCCAATAATCATTAGCCATCTCCCAATGAGCTCCCCCCGCCCCCAGCAATTAGTATCTATTATCCCTGTTTTACAGCTGCAAAAGCCAAGAGGCAAGGTCAGCCGCTGGCAGACTGGAAGTCAGAGGCAGGGAGAACAGCCCGTTTTCCACACCAGCATCCCTGCTTTGCTCACTGGACCTTGCTACGCTCAGAAAACGTATCAGGGAAAGCCAGACGCCAGGCATTGTCCGCAGCGCTAATCTTCAGAGGCCCATATTAGCCCAATTTGATGTCCAAACGCCTTATCTACCACAAAGCCAAGAGTGAGATTAAAGGACTGGAGTTACAAGTGCCTTTTTGTTTGCACTAACTGGCTGAGTGTCTGTCTCGAAAACAGAGGCTTTCCATCTAAATTGCTGTCACGTTTGCCGTACAGGAGTAGATTAGGCTCAGCACCCTTATTAAAAATACTACCAGTGTTCTACAGCGGCTGCTTGAAACTCCGCAGCTCTCGGTAACGAGCTTGCAAAGTGGATGTCGAACGCCGGATACCCATCAGTGCTAACTCGGTGTAAATCTGAAGCAGCTTCCCTGATGCAGGGAATTTACACCTGGATTTACACCAGAACCCAACGCTGGGGACCTACCCGCTTGTGTTCCCCGCCCTTTGTGCAAGAACTCAGCTGCGGCGTGTCCTCTGCTCTCCCAAACCGGTGGAGCCGCTGTGGAGCTGGATAGAGCTGCACAGATTTGCACTGGATGACACGGTCTCCAGTTTGTCACGCTGAAACCGATACACACACTGGTGTAAAAGCAGAAAACAGTTCTTTCAACTGTATCGTATCTCGGTGAGGTATTACTCCAGGGCATCCCTGAAACGACTGGGGAGAAGAAAGGAGGAAGGTGGAAAAGGACTAGATTTAAAAAAAAATAAATAAAAAGAGAGAAAAAAGTAAAAAAAGAAAGAGGATGGGGTAGGAGAAATGCAAAAAAGAAAGGCAAGGAGGAGCATGGGGCAGAGTGTTATCAAAGGCTTGCGCTGTACGCTTAATGATACTTTAATCCTGTAATGACATGGAGGCGCACGAACATGAATATGGAAGGCAGGTACAGCCGGGATCAAACACGCTCAGGTTTTTTGTGTTTTCACCTGAAAGGCATCCAAAACACACTGTCAGGTAGCGTTTGCTACACTTGTCTCTCGCTGCCACTACTCTGCCTGGCAGCTACGCCGACACCGCTCCAGCAGCAGGGTGAGGGAGGGAAAAGGGACCGCAAACTTCCTCGGGGAAGAGGATAATAACCGTAACGGAGATCCGTATCCTCCTGAGACCGCCCGGCTTCGCTGATAGCGCCAGCAGCCCCGCAGATGGCAGTGGCAAGTTAGAACGCAGCCAGCTCAGCTCTCTGCCTGGCACGGCGGCCTCCGTGGCTCAGCACATACGGTTCCCCGAGGACTGACAAAAACCAACAGCTTTTACCTGGGCCACGCTGGTTATCTTCTTCCTTCAAGGGAAACTCCTTTCCATTTTCTCTTCTTCCCCGGGCTTGCTTTAGAGGCGAGCTGAGGTCGTTAACAAAGCCGCAGTGCTGGGAGGTGCTGGGAGGCAATAGAAGAGGGGGACACGGGGCTATGGGAAGTGGAAACCTGGGGACAGGAAGGCAGTACTGGGGACAAGGGAGGAGGAGAGCAAGGGATCGAGGGGAGCAGATGGAGGAGGATGCCCTCAGCAGGGGAAGGGGAACCTGCCTCCTCCTTGGCACTCCTGCAAGCTCCGCGCGGCCCTGGGAGCAGCGGGGGTGAGAGGCTGCTGCGTACCACCATCTATTTCTGTGCACGGTGCCACCAGAGCACAGGGGACTTCACGAGAGCAGGAAAATGGAGCCCTGGCCTTTAAGCACTTTGCAACTCAGCAAGGAGAGAGAAGATTAATATGAGCTGGTGCTTTGGAGGGCAGCAGGGAGACAAAGTGCAGGAGGGGGACATACATCATCAAGGCATGGAAAGAGGAGGTGTGCATGGGGAGCTCGGGGGGCAGGAGCTACAAATCCTGACTTTAAGCAGCTGGATGTTGCACTGCAGTATCCTTTCTCACCCTTTTTTTCACTCAAATTTCCAGTAGGAAAAAAAAATAATTCCTGAGTCTAACTCCTGCAAGTTCTGCAAGAGAGAAATCTGCATTCTTTTCCCTTTAACTGAAGGTCAGAGCTCACCAAAACATAACGGAGTGGTTTATCTTCCCCAGAGCCCTCAGTTCACAGGGGAAAAAATGGGACTGTGGCGCTGTGGGCTTCCTTGCCCTGTACCCTCCAGGAGACATGGTGACACCGGGGACCTCATGAGCTGAGTGCAGAGACCCCTGCCCTAAGCTTAAACTTGTTCCCTCCAGCACTTCTGCCAGAGCTCACAATACAGAAGAGGCAACTCCTCTGATTTGTTCTTGAATTGCCACCCGGGACGTGACACCCAGAAATGTCCTGACCTCACCTCCAGCCAAGGGTGTACTTGCTCTGTATGGTATCGGGACAGATCCTTTGGCCACTTGTTCTTGTTCTGCACCATGGCCATCTCCTCACTGAGCGGCTCTCTGACCTTTGGGCGTGCTCTGCATACACAACATCCTGGGTTTAGATGAGGTAAAAGATTAAATATGTAAAGTGTGAGCTGATTCCAGGCTGCCAGAGCTGGGAAGGGAGCAAGGAGATGCTAACACCAGTCCATCACCTGTTGCTTCATTGTCAAAGTTGAGCAAAATTGCTCCAGCAAGTCTGCTGCTATGGGAGATCCAACGAAGTGCTGGGAAATCCTGACCAGGCGGCAGCCTGAGCACTGCTCGCTCCCAGCCTTGATGCAGCAGGCAAAGATGGTGCCTTTGGAAGGCCCTTTTACTCCCTTGGTCTTCCTCCCTCAGACTTTTTTGTCATCTGCTTCTCCTGTCTCATCCTCTCCCTCTCACTGGTGAACGATGGATCTGTCATCTTCATGTTTCCAGGGTAACGAAGTTTCCCTCCAGCCCAGAGGTAGAGCAAACCCATTCTGCTGGAAAATTCAAAGCGAGGATTAAAATTTATGAAACAGCACACGACCTAGTGCAGCATCTCCTGTTCCTGCCAATTCATCCAAATCACCGCGTGTAAGCGGCAAAGCTGGGGCCACCTGCACGTGATTACTCGGTGGGTCCCTTGCGGCAGCGGAGAGCCAGCGCTCGCCGGCAGCGAGAGTTTTGTTTGTGGAGGCTCCTAGCCACCAGCGGGTCCCATGGCTCCTACTAAATTAGCCTGTGCTCCTGTGACTAACGATGTTGGTGGACGCAGACACGGCCTGGAGACCGGGGAAGAGAGCAGCTTTATTTTTAACGATGATTCTGGATCTGCCTGTTGGCCTGCTTGATCCTGTCCTGCCCGATCTGGCAGCACTGAAGAGAAGGGGCAGCAAGGGAGAATAAGCAGCTCAACTTAGGCCTAAGGAAGAGTTTAAGCATTCTTTAAGCAGGACGTGGTCTGGGTCTATCGGTTCCCCACGAACCCTGTGCAACAGCTAATGATCTCCTGAGGCACCAGCTGGAGAGTGCAAGACTTAAAGGGTAACCATTTATGCACTCAATATTTCAGGCCATCAAACATATTTCTTCCTGAATAAAAGCCCTGGAATTAAATAACTAAGTTCCTCTCTGGAACTGATTCCAAGGCATCCCAGCCTTTAAGCACCTAAATTTCTCCGGCGCCTTTGTTATGCCTCTCACCAAACCCTGCTCCCTGCCCGTGAAGGGTTCACATCCCAGTGATAAGACAAGAGCCAATAGTTTGATGCCAACAGATGGAAGCAATAAGCAAGTACAGTGACTGTAACAGAAATAATAAACAACCCCACGTAGAACATTTTATTCTATGCCAGCCAAGGGAAGTCCATTAATTCTCATCTGGAAATCCCTGTACCATTTGCAGCGAGCACACATTTGCCTTGGTAATGTGGACCACCACCCAGCGAATTCCGCTGTTCTCTCCCACCTGCTCGTTTCCACCGTGCCTAGGGAAGCAAAACGCGCCGGAGGCAGAGCGAGGGCTGGGCAGGACGGGGGGAAGGAGCCTCGCACCCTGCACAGCGGTCTTGCGGACGGGGCTGGTGAAACACAGGAGTGAGATGTTGTATTTATAACCCCAGGAGTTACGCATGAGGCCACCCCAAAGCATAATTACTAATAAATGTTTAATTAATTGCTTATGAATGTGTGGATAAGTTCATTAAAATGATGCACGAGCACATGGATGTTCCAGAGCGGGCAGGAGTCGCGCAGTTCCTGCTGGGAAGCGTGTAACAAGGTGATCACACGGTTTCCACGGGGGTCTGCAGGCGCACACTCACTCCTATTCGACGAACAGCTTACGGCCCACCAGGACTGAGCGATCTCATCACAACCCACGCTCCGCAAATCTCTCCCTTTTCCTCTTTAAAGCAAACAAATGGATGGTGTTTCCCAGTTAACAATAACATCCAGCAGCGCGGACCACAGCAAACGAGCTAATTGCTTTAAGAAGCTTTAACTGCATTTCCATCCATTGGAATGATTACTTCTGGAAAAATAAACATGAAAATCTTCCAGCAACACAAGATACCCAAAGGGTCAACTCCAGCAACTGCTAGCGTGGAGCAGAGACAGAAATAAACCCACGCACTGAGGGACCTTCTCTGCCGGGGCTCTTCCCCTCTTCTCCAGCTCCAGAGAACCGAAGCTGATGAGCTCTGCGAGTGGTCGCCCATTGCCCCCTCGCTCTGGAACAGACCTGGGGCCGCAGCCTTTGCTAGCTGCCAGCACTTGCCTTTCCTTCCTCCCCTTTCTGTTTTCACCCCAGTATACCCAGGCAGGCTGGGATGGAATGGAGGCAGAGCTCTGGACAAATTCAAACGCTGCCTGATTTGGAAGCCTAGAGGCCATGTTTTGCTTTTTGGCGTTGTTGCACAAGCTGTTTTTGGCTGGGAGATTGCACAGGAAAGCCAGGGAAGCAGAAGAAGAGCTGCTCTATCTAATCTCATCATCTTGAGCTAATCATCTCCCTAGCTGTTCATGCTTTTAGATCCGTTCTATACTCTCACTAATCTATTTTACCGGTGCCTCATCCATTCTGGATCCCTCCTCATCTGTTCTAATGATTTATAGCCCACACTGGATTCTGAGGATGAGTTTTAAAAGGCTCCTGCGAGGAGACTAAGCCTTGTTATAAGTTTCAGTCTGGGTGAGTTAGGTGTCGAGATAAGAGTCAAAAACATCGCAGCTATTCCTGGCGTGCTTGGGAGATGTCACTTTCCGCGAGGCCATTCCAGCCAGATGTAGGCAGCTTTTCACCCAGGTGTAACCTGGCAGCCTTGCCCAGAGTAGGAGACAGCGTCACCGTCGGCACAGGAGAGACGAAATTTGGTATTTGTGGCATTTACAAAGACAAGACTATGGCTGGGACATTCTGGTCCTTCCACAGTGCAAACAAAATACACCCATCTTTACAGGTGCCCAAATGTACCAAGCTGTCGAAGAGGTGTTTCCAAACTGCCCATGAGTGGAAGCGAACAACTGGCAGTCCTCCCCTCCTCATATGCTGCTGTGGGTACTTCAGGGCCATCAAAAATCACCGTGCAGTGAGGAATAATAAGAAACGCAGCCAGTGACCAAGACAGCTGCAATTATTTCACAACCAAATACTGAATAATTCCACCCTTGCCACCCAGGACGGAGCCAGTGATGTTCTGCTCACAAAAGCATCTCAGCACTGAGGGCCTCTCCTCTGAACGTGGTACATCTCCTCCTGCAGAAGATGCTTGGGCTCATATTTTGTGCAGATAGGGGAAAAAAAGTCAGTCTCATTGTTAAATGGGTAAAACGAGTGACTCACTGGGAAAAACCTCTAATGAGGTCACAAGGGGTGAAATGCCACCACTGCAGCTGGTGACCTTTTCCCATCTCCAAAACAACATTTGCTAGATACAGACATATACCACTGGTTGTTTATAGAGTGACCGAGGATTTGTGCTTAGAGAGAAATCCTGGTTTCTGACTTTTGCTACCGCTCACAGCCTCATTCCAACAGTGACTCACACAGAGTGACTTGCAGCCTGGCCAGAGGTTTCACTGAAAGTTTGTGACAAACAAAAAGTCTCTTCTGAAGCCAGAGAACAGGACAGGAGGTTGGAAACATTTCATTTGCTAACAGCAGTCAGTGAGAGAGATGGGTCTGCAGCTTGGTAAACAAGCAATAAAAAGCCCACGGCCAAAGCTGCTTTGCCCCAGGAAAAGGGAGTGGGGCAACGCTGCTGAGGAGCCGCTCCAGACAGCGAGGACCGAGTTCCCAGTGCCTCTGAGCAGAGCAGCCAGGCCCAGGCCCAGCCCCAGCACATGTCCAGCCCCCCTGGGCACTGCAGCCACAGACTGTGGCCTTCTGCCTCGGAGAGACGGCAGATGCAGCGGCTTTGCTGGCATCTCGGTGCCAGCACCAATAACCACCAAGACCAACCAACCAGCTCTGCTTGACAGCTCTGGACAGCTTCCTCTAAGAGCTACTGCTCTGGAAGTTGTATTCCCTCCCTAGGGACCGACCTGCCTCTCACCTGGCGTTCCCAGGCCAGCGCATCAGCTCCAAGGGTTGCTCCATGGTGATATGCTGGTTTTGTACCCACCTCCTTGTGCACACGCATCCCACTGCCTCCCAGTCATCCCAGCGTCTCTTTGCCTCTCACCGCAGTCACGCTGAGGCGGAGGTTAACCCACCAGCCGCCAGTGAAACAGCAACATCTTTCTCCTTGACATTCAGGCAACTGAAAAGCTCCTTGTGGGGTCAAGCACAGTGGCTTTTAAATAATGCATTGTGTTTGTTGTGTTGGCAGTTAACTGCCAGCTGAGAGAAAAGAAGCAACTGGGGTCCCAGTGCTCTGGGGCCATTGGAAGCCCTTGTGCAGACAGCCCTCGCCCAGTTGCCTGTCCCGACGCTCACACGCTCCCCCTCCACACCCCACACGTACCCAGGAGCCCCCCACGCCTCCTGCACGCATTCTGGCTCCCCATGCACAGCCAAGGACCTGCTTCCACCCCCACGCGCACATCCTGTCCCTCTGCACACCTCGCTCCAACACCGCCGCTCGCTCACACCTCATGCTGCTGGGCTGGGTGCCCTGGGGATGGGGAGGAAGAGGTGGGTTTACGCCCAAATCCGGGCTATGACACAGGTCCTTTCCGAGGAGCGGCCCAAAGCTGCCTCAGAGCCCGCTGTAACAGACAGACCCCCCTTCCAGCCCCGTGGGCCACGGCCGTGTTCCCTACTCGAGCCAGAGACACCACGGAGAGTTGTGCTCTGGGCCCTTCTCCATCACTGCTCTGCGGAGGAGAGGGCCAGAATCCACCTTGCTGACTCTGAGCTGAACATTTTGGAGGCCCCGGTTTGAATTTTCAGGCTTGTGATGTATTGCCAGGAGCTGTCACTTCTACTTGGATCAGTCATCTCGAGCGGTGTGTTAGCAGGTGGTGGCACACCTCTGTATGGGATCGCTGAGCAGAGAGGTGGAAAGGAGCTGGAAACGCACGTGACCTTCTGCCAGCAACCCTGCTGCGGTTGTTTGTCACTGCAGAGCACTCTGTCACTGAAGTCACCCTCTGCTGCCTTGTTCTGAAGTGGCTGGCAAGCGAGGGAGCGCTGGGATGAGGTCAGCATCCACCACCCTGGTCTGGGGCCAGCGATCTGCTCCCTTCCTGAGGTCCAGCGCACCCAGGGACGCCGCGTCAGGGCTGCGGCCTTCGGTGGCCCCGTTTCCCAGTGCTTTCTGGGGCCAGAGCCAGATGCCTTTGACATTGCTGCAAAACGTGTTTGTGGAGGGTCTGGGCTCTGAGAGGAAGTGGATTTTCCCAAGGTTGCGTGGCGACAGCGAGAGAGAACCCAGGCGTTGTGGCTCCTGCTGTGCTGTCCGTCAGCAGCTCTCACCTCCGCAGCTGGGACTGAACCACGGACACCCCAGCTCGCTGTGCCTGGATGTCACCTCTGAACATCCCAGCTGCAGGCTGCCCCCGTCTCTAGGAGAGAAACCCTTTAATCTGGAGGTTGTTTTGGTGCACTCCAACGTGCGTGTCAGGGCTTGCTCATAGACAACGGGTACCTGTGCAAAAATCAGTGAGTCTACTCCAGATTTACACCACGACAGGCAGAGAATTTTGGCCTAGATCATTTGTGTCTGTGTGGGTTTTCTTTTTTTTTTTTCCCCCCCAAAAGCAATTAATTAGTCTTGCTTTACAGCACCTTCCCTCCCAGCACACACCAGGCCTGCCTGCGCTAGCAGCCCTAATTGCCGTGTCAGATATTTCACGGCCCCGTTCGCTCCCCAGCACCATCAGCCATTGCTATAAATTAATAAAGCCCGGACACATCCCGTATTTAGGAATGAAAGCACGGAGAGAGGGAGGGCGACGGAGCCTTAAAGAGACAGGAGAGATGTGAGGGCTCCCAACCAGACCCCGCGACTCTGATCTCCAAAACCAACGCCAAAATGTGGCTCTGGAGGTACCGCTAAACGTGGCTGCCTAAAAACACACCCATCCAGAACGGCAGGGTATTTTTAGAGCGCAAACGAGAGCAGATATAAATATGTCTTCATTGCTGCTGCAATCCAATTGGTTTAATCAGTGACATCCCTGATTGCTGCGATCCACGCGATGCAAACACGGCTTTTATTCCAGAGTAACACGCAACGCGTATACGTCTGTGTGCCTGGAGAGATATATATGGTTTTATATATTTGTACACAATACATATATTTATATACAGGCACAGACACCCGTACCCCTCCCTTTTCTATTCTAAAAAATGCTGCCTGAATCATTTTCACAAATCAGACAAACCCCATATTTTGCTGGCAAAACGATTACGGCTGTCAGATCTGATGGACGCAGCGTCTGCCGTGAATTATTCATGGAGGCTAATTATAAGCTGGCAGATTTCTGGCGTTGTGGCAAAAATGGGCTGGAGATCCCAGTTATCCGTAACTGATCTCCTCCTCCCGTGTTCCTGAGGCACCAGAGCGGAGGACAAATGGGTCCCATTTCCTGTTGCACAAATTAATCCACTCCACATGACATGAGTTAGGCGAGGACTCAGCCCTGCTCCTGGGAAGTTCTGCGTGGTACAGCGTAACCCCAAGAGTGACCCCAAAAGCCACGAAGGTCGTGAGCTCCAAGCTGCCACGCGCTCCCTAAGGACTGGATAAGGGTAATTGTTATATGAAAGGGCTCCACGGGGTCTCCCCGCTGCCCTGCAGCTCTGCCACCTCACACCCAGCCGCAGCAAACGGCAGATGGCCGAGGGAAGAGCAAAAAATTAGGGGCAGCAGTTCAAAGCCATGGACTGGGCTGCTCCTTCTAATCAGCGCTGCTCCCTGCATCTCTCCTGCCTTTCCTTCTTAGGATTCACAACAGCGAGGAACAACGCGAGGCCTCCCCGCCCCTCCGCTGGCTACGCCACAGCCCCTGCGGCTGCTGATAAGGAGTCTCTGACAGACAGCAGCGAGGACTGGATTTTTCTGACCGGCAGCAGATGAGCTTGGAGGGCACCAGAGGCCCCGACCCAGCCCTCGTTAATCCACCGCTGTTCGGAGAGGGGCTGAGGCGTGTGCCAAGCCTCTGCCCGAGCCCGCAGGCGCCAGCTGAAGCGTGCCTGTAAGCCCTGTGCTGGATCGCAGTCCTGAAGCGTGAAGGTGAGGAAGAGGAGGGCTACAGGGACGGACCACGCAGTGATCAGTTGCACTGGCCTGACTGGGAAGTAGAGGCACCGCACTGGCCCAGACTGCACAGTGCGGCTGGACTGGATGCAGGAGATGCAGGAGATGCAGCGTTACCTGCTAGTGGTTTTCCAGGCAGCATTTCCAGTTCAGCCCTCCTCAGCACTTTACTGAAAACCCAGTGTGAGAGTTCGTAGCTCTGGTTTAAAGCTACTTGCTTTCTTTGAGGCTTTGGGGACTTTCCAGGAGTTCTATTCACCCATGCGTCACCGGCTGAAGAACAGAGCGTTACAGGTACAACCAAAGGTGAAGAAAGCTTCCCTGGTCAAAGTCTTCCCCTCAGCAGGAGTTAAATGCGGCATCAAACTCCACTGTGAAGCACGATGCCTCTCCAAGGCTCCGTCTCCACGGCTGGAGCTCACCTCCAAACAAACCAGAAGCCAAAACTCCCAGGCTTTGACTGGAGGTTTCAGACAAACTGCCAGGCGCTGCCCCTCACCAGGAAACCTGGGCTAAGGGCAGCAGATTGTGAAGACGTGAGGAGTAGAAAATCCATGACCACAAATTCTGTATCAGAGAGAAGTACTCACAGCAAATTTCTTTAGGCTTCTCCCACCCATTCATCTTCCTCCCAGTAACACGAGAGTTACCGCTGTTAGCCCCGGACAGCTGAAGGGGCAGGTTCAGGGCTTATTGGTTCAATAGCCCAAACGTTTTGAACTTCAGCGGGTATTTCATCACAGCCCAACGGAGCCAGCCATGACGGTAAAACCAGGACACGCCGAAAAGAAAACGAAACCCCTGCCTAACCCTGAGTCCGCTTGCAGCCCCAGTTCCCACGGAAATCCAGCTCCCCTGGGTGACCGTCAGCAGCCGCGCACAGCTCTGATTTCTCGCACACACCCGCTCTTGCTGCGTGTGCCCCACGGGACCGGCGCGAGCCCAAAACCCCAAGTGTGCTGAGAACACCCGAGGCGGAGCAGACAATCTCATCACCCGCCCTTCCACGCCCCAGCTCCCCTCAAAAGAAAAGGGCAGGTTGTGAGCAAGAGAACCAACGTCCCTCGTAAGGCCAGGCCTGCTAAATAACATTAGGCGGGAATTTTCTCTGAAACCACTCATGTTCTCCCAAGCAGAAAGGTAACAGGAATTGCGCAGCAATGACAGATCGTCAGCTGTTGGGAGCTTTCAAAGTTTGTCTCTTCTCTCAATGCGTGCTATAAAAATTACCCCCCAGAGCCTTTTCTTTCTCTTTCCTTTTCCTCTTGACATACTGTAGCCATAAACTCTCTCCCTGCAAGGAAATTTCTTCCTCCACGACTTCCAAGCTCAGTGACATTCTGCACGGTGCCCCGGAGCGCAGGGCCTCTGCGTGCGTCTGTCTCCTCGGTGTGAACTTACAGATCAAGAATCATTCATTTACAAAACCAGCACGGATACATCTTCTCCTTCTTGCCTGAGTCTCTTCCTGAGCCTAAGGAAAGGGGGAGCTTCTCAGATTAGGAGGGAAGCAGGCGGCACGCGCGCTCAGGCGATGGATAACGGCGACGCAGAGACGACACGGGGCTGATGATCCGCACGAACCCCCTTGTCTATGAGCCGCCTTCTCCACCCTGCGCTTCCTCTGCAGATTTAATGTTTTGCTTCAGCCTTTGGATTGTATTAAAATATTAATGCTAACGTTTTATTATAATTTTATATTCCACGTTTAATATTTCAATACAATCAAAAGCCCAAATGAAATCTCTCAACGTTATCGGGTGAAATAATTATGCACAATTGAAACAAAACAATCCACCAGAGCCAGGAAGGTATTTTCCTGGAATTTTCTCTCCCTGAGTACTTCCCAAACTTCATTCTTTTATTCTGATGGAAGGCCAACCCCCTTCCATTCTGTGCCGACATGCCCGCTCCTGGCACCTCCGAGACCCCGGGGGGGTGCCACGTGCCTGCGACAGCCCCTCTGTTTTGCCGCACGAGCAAACTGCTAACACTTCCAAACAATTTCTCAACGGAACGCCGATTAAGAGCCGAATTCTAGTGGGACTAACAGTGTGTAATCTGCTTTACGTTTCTGCTCTCGCCTTACGAAGAACAGTTCCCTGCAATGGCGTATTTCACACTCCGATGCTGATATTTCAATTTCCTGCTTAAGTCACAATAAAAACTGCCCACACTGCTGATGCTCCCGTGAAGAATCATTTCTGTTGATTGACGTTCTTTAATTCCCTTTGGATGCAGCTAATGATTAAGAGATGCCAGGAAACGTAAAAGCACATCCTACCTGCAGACTCCTCTAAGCTCCTTTGGAAGGCTTTGAAAAGCTTCCAGTTCCAAGTACAAAACACTGCTCCTGATCTTTAAGCACCTTTCTTGTCTTCCCTCTCTTCCTCCCCTGCCTCTTCCCCGCCCCACAGGAACACAGAATTAAATCACTGAGCTCCGGCAAAGCCTAGGGAACGGAGCTCAGGGCAGCAGAGCAATGCTGGGAGGACGCTCGCCCTCCTGCAAGGGCAGGACACCCTGCCCGCGCTTCCAAACAGGATTTTAGGATTTTAGCTGGATGACACTGAAAAGCTCGTTACTTGTACTGGTTTGTGGTGATTTTGGGGATCGCTGGGACAGATTTCAAGACCCTGATGGGCAACTGTATCCTCGTGTGAACCGTGGACACCAGAGCGACGCGGGCTGGACGTGAGCAGAAGCACCGAGGCGCGGGCAGCAGCAGTTCTGCGAGGACAGGCCCTGGAGTCACCCCCCACGCGCCCAGTTCGGCTACTGGGCAAATCTGCTGCAGAGGAAACGCTACAGAATTGGGCATCTGGGCACGAAACCAGGCTGCAAACCTGCTCCAGCAACGGTGCCTCCACTGACACTCGCAGCCAGCTTTGCTGGCATCCTCGTGTTAACGAGAGGTGAGAAAACCTGCCCTTCCTCCCCTCCCAGCACCCCACCTCCACCAGCATGCCCAGACCAGCACCCCACCTCCCCTCACACACCTTTGGCCCTACCATGAGGAAATAATTTATACTGGGTCCCGTGTTTTATTTTTATTTGGCAAGGCAACTGTCCTCCTATCTCCTGCGGACAGGAGCTGCGTTCCGTGAGGAGGATTTGCCTGTGTGGGAAGGATTTACTCCCATTCCAAAGTGTGTTAAGCTCTACAGGCTGCTAATCCAGCATATCTAGAGCAGCATAATCCATCCAGCATGACCACGCGAGGGGATTTCTCTGTGTGGACAAAATCTCGCAGGCTGGTAAGTGAAGAGGAAACAGGAATTGGTCCCTGGAAACCCCAAATTTCGGCAGATCTCCCCGGGATTTACAGCAGGGCTGCTGAAACTCAGAGGGTTAAAAAGCAATCCCAAGCGAGGGAAGACTGAACGTTTCAAATGCTGAGAAATCTTCCCATCAAAATAATGTCAGAGCCTGTCACGGCGGAGGGAAAACAAACGCGTGATACGTGATGGCTCTGCGTGAAATGTAAAACGCTGTTTAGGGAAAACAGAGCTCTTCCAAAGCGCTCAAAAGGGAAAGGGAGGGGGGGAAGAGGTAAAGGCAGAAAGGACTCCGCTCGCTAACCTTAAAAGAAATTTAAATGGAGAAACCTGTTGAGGCGTTTGCAGCCCTGGCTCCGCTGCATGACACCCACAACTGGTAACGGCTACGAGTCGAGGAGCCAGGAGCCCTTCGCCGAGCGTCCGCCAACCGCCCACTTGCGCCAAAGCACCCCGTTCTCTGCCCCAGCAGCCCCAGGACGGCAGGGGTGACGGGGAGAAACCTTTTTTAAGTAGCCAGAAGAACAAGAGATGGTGCTGGGTGGGACCATGACGAAGAGTTGCCATTGAGGGGTTCAATCCCTGCAAGCGTAATTCCTGCCCCAAGATCATAGAACCACAGAAGGGTTTGGGTGGGAAGGGGCCTTCAAAGCCCACCCAGTCCAACCCCCTGCCAGGAGCAGGGACATCTCCAACCACATCAGGTTGCTCAGAGCCCCGGCCAACCTGGCCTGGAATGTTTCCAGGGATGGGGCATCCACCGGCTCTCTGGGCAACCTGGGACAGTGTGCCACCACCCTCGGCGTAAAATTTTTTTTCCTAATATCTGATCTAAATCTCTGAGGTCTCCCCAGAGTCTCCTCTTCTCCAGGCTGAGCAGCCCCAGCTCTCTCAGCCTGGCCTCACAGCAGAGGTGCTGGCTTGGCTGCCAGCTGTGAAGGAGAAGAGGACTCTCGCACATTCCTCTAACGCCATCGACTCACGGCCAAATCAATGCAATCTCCTCTTCCCTGCCCATCTGTGAAATAGATCCTTTGAACACGGAGTAGGCAACAATAACCGCCAAAAAAGACGGCAACTTGAAAGATAACGACAGAAACCACGGCTAGGGAAAGCCGAAAGATGCGTTTAAAACTGTGGAAGATCGGCATACCTGCAGAAAGAGACTTTCACAGACACGTCTTTAATCTTTCCCGCTTCCAGCCCTTGATAGCGGAACCTGATTCGAAGACTCGGTGATTGATTTCCCACCCAGACGCAAAGTGACAGGCTCATTTTCGAGTATTGCACAGCTATAATTCCGGGTTTTATTTGTTATTATTTTAACTTGCTGATGGAGCGAGGCTGTATTCACGGCAGCGGGTAACAACTCTGGCTTGAGGCATTATTTAGAGTTAGGTGTTTAACGCCAGAGCCTTGTGTCTCCTGATATTTATGAAGAAGATGTGCCTGTAGCTGCGGTGCTCATATCTTATTTGTTTGTTGTTCAAACAAAGGATCGGGAAATTGGATGCTGTTTCAGCGGATGATATCACCTCAACAGTTAAGAGAAGGCCACTGGTCTTTACACGTTTCTCCAGCAGAGCAATGAAGAGAGCTGTCTCCAGTCCAAGGTGAGTGAGTCCCCTTGGAAGGTGCTCCGTCTCCGCAAGCAGGTACGGCCCTGCTCCACACACCGCGGGACAGAACCGGCTCCAAACAGGGCTGAACAGCACCCTCCAGGCTGTGGGCCAGCCCTGCTGCCTGTCACCGAAGCTTCTCTTCTCACTTGTGGGAAGTTTTCCCCGTTTCTTGCCTTAAGTTCCCCTCTTCTAATTTAACATCACACTTAAAAATCTCACCTTGAAGACAATGGTGAACAGTGCACAGCATTTTTCTCACTCAGAATAAGGTTCTTGGAAGAAAAACCTTCCAGCCAGATTCAGCAAGAGCCCTTATCCCACTGGAGACCAGTATGAAAAATCCTGCTGCGGCTGACAGGGCTTTTGTGGGATTAGGGTACGAGCTGCAAGCGCAAACCAGAATTTCTTCACCTAGCCCAGCAGTTTACGCTGGGACGTTGAATGTCTCCACGGGGTCTGCGGCATTGTGATTCCAGTTTCTCATTCATTGTGCAGAAGACCAAATGTCCCCTACTCACAAAAAGCTACAAGCTCTGCAGGGCTTTGCAGCCAGAACCAACCAACTTCAGCCCAGCGGATGAAGTGAAGGCGATGAGAAGCTGATCCAGTGTCACCTCCTTCTTAAGGAGCTCTCATTTTCTACTCTTTCCCGCTAGCCCTGGTCAGCAAGTGCCTGGCGTGCCAGGAGCCCACAGCAATGCAACATGAAGACCCCAAGCCCCATCACCGTGCCAGCTGGTGACTCAATGGACGTGCAAAGCACAGGACCACAGCCCTGGTGATGCGCCGGGCGCTCCGAGCGCTGGTGTGACTCACAGCGCGCACGGTGAGAGACGTGCAGCTCCTCCGTAACCTGCCGGTTTGCCAATCCAGGAATGAAAGGGGACAAATTAAATATATATCCCACCCAAGCTGCTACCAGTTCTATTTCACCAGGGTGTTACTCATAAAAACAATCTCTGGTGCCAGCTCTGGTTCCCAGCCAGGGCTGCAAACTAATGAAATTGCCTTCTACACCGAGCACGCGAACAAGCCTCCCCTGACTGCAGGAGCGGGCCAGACTCCTCACCGCCATCCTTCTGGGGGTGGTGGCAGCCGGGTCCTTATGGGATGACAGCAAACGGGATGCTGAATTGAAGGCAGAGCTGAAATTGCTGGAGCGGCTCTGAATCCTTCCCAAAGAGGAGACTGCAACAAGGAGGTTCATGAGGGAGCCAGCAGCTCCCTTGATGCCCTGCAGCCATTCAGCTGGCCTGGAGGCGTGGAGGAACGGGGCAGAAGCAGGGAATTAGCTAAATGTTTAGAAGAGGAGGGAAATACAGGGAAGGGGAGAGTGCTCCAGAAGGCACGGGGAATCAGAGTAACAAACCCAGTAGCTCAAAGCAGTCACTCCCCATATCCGACAAGCTCCCTCCCTGCGAGCAGCAGCCAGAGATTTAGCAGAGAGGAGAGGAGAGGGTGGCAGGGCCACCGGGGCTGGTGCTCTCCTGGAGCATTCCTGATGTTCCTGGTTCCGTGGTGTGGAAGTGACTGCACAGCTGCCTGCCCGCAGGGTGGCTGCAGCTGGCCCTGCTTACAGAGCCCATCTGCCACCCAGCCAGCCTGCTGACACCCCTCCTACGGGTCAGCCATCACCCTAACGCCTCACAGCTGTCCCCAGCCCAGGGCCAGGCGCGTACCTGCAAGAAGCAGAGATTTTCCTGGAACAGAGAGGAAATGGCTCCCACAGCACAATCACGAGAGCTGGGGCACTTCAGTCCTACTGCGGATTACTATCCACAAGTCAGCTGCTTGGAAACGATGCGCTAAGGCTAATTTTGAAGCGCTGTGTCCTTCAGTGGATCAAAACTGCAACCTGCCTGTGCTTCAGTTTCCCACTGTAGAGGAATGAAATGACAGCCCTTAGCGCCGGGAGGATAAGCGTGTTAAACCTGGGCGGTGTTCACCTGCCACGTCGATGGGACCAACAGGGAGGCAGAACAGCAGAAGGGAAGCAGGGACTGATGCCGACGTGACTGCGATGCAGCTCATCATCAGAGTCAGGCGCTGCGCCCTCCTCCCAGCCTGACGATCTCGGAGCCACACGCAATTAAACTCAACGCAGAGCCGCGCAGCACACCCAGCTTGCCTCTTCCACTCACCCTCCTTTTCCCTTTGCAAAGCTGCTTTCTGCCTTTTTCCCACCAAACGTGGCCCTCTTGTGTTCACAAGAGAAATCTGGAGAAACCAGTAACTGCTCTTGAATATGAGAGGGTTATTAGAGAAGTGGCTTTTCCACACCCTCAACGCCATTCACAATTCACACAGCTCTGAGAGCCGCCAACAGCATCCTCCAGGCACCTGCCCCAAATCCCACCGGAGCAGGCTGAACACCAACTCCAGCATCACAAAGATTTCTGCCTTCCCTTCCACCCTCACGTCCCTCTGGTTTGGAAACAAAGACTCCTCAGAGGTTTGCGGATCTAAACAGGCAGTGCTTGGCAGAAACAAACCCCAAGTGCTGTTCTCTGCAGGGTGGAGAGGAAGAGCAGCAGGAAGGAATACAGATCGGTCTGCGCGTGTGCGCGTGCACACGTGTACGCACGGCCACAGGCACGCGCAGAGGGAGACTGCAACACGGCTGGGATGTACGGAAACAAAACGAGCAGCCGTTTATATTGGGGTTTCCATAGAGACCAAGTTTTGAAAGAATTAAGGTGGAACGATTATGTATGTTCAGGGCTTGAGATAAAAATAACCTCGCTAAGCGTTGCACGGACTAATTAGACAATGATCCTTGACTTCAGGCTCTCCTTGGTGATACAGTCAACCTGGGCTCGCCTGCACGTTCCCGGTCCCTGCCAAGGTGCAATGGAGAATGAAGCCCCTGAAACAACGGCAGCGATCCGGAGCCCTGACGCCCGCTTCCCTGGAAGGCCGATACGCTCAGCAGAGGACCATCATCCGCTAGCTCAAGCAGAAGCAACGTGTGCTCCAGCCCTTCCGCTGTCAGATCTGCTGTCACCAACATCCAGATGAAACCCTGGGTCAAACCAGTGACCTTTTGCTGTGGTTTTGCAAAAGTAAGAAAGAAATAGAAAGGTAAGGAGGAGCCCAGTGGATTTCCACCAGCCATGGTAAGGAAAGATTGCCCCAGAGGTAACAAAACTCACCCAAACCAGCCCAAACCCCACCTCTCCAATCACAGCAGACGCTCTCCAGCCTCAGACAAGGCTGGCTGACCTCGCACGATTTTGAGGAGCTCCAGGGGGTACCAGGAATGTCCCATGCAGGGCAGGGAGAGGGACGGGGGGACAGAGATAGCTTGCTCCTTTCTCTATGAGAAATGGCCTGCCATTGACCTGGCGCTGCTGTCGTATCCAGGGACAAAACAAGAAAACAAAACACAACGAAAGGCAAGGCCTAGGCCAAAGAAGGAGGATCTCTGACAGCATCTCTCACACTGCCCTACAATAGGATGGCCAAACAGTCTTGGCCAAACCTTTAATCCCTTAGAGACTGGGTGGTTTTTTCCTACTTATTGTAAAAAAATGCAGTTTGAGTGGCAGGTCAGCAGAAACTGCTCATGCACTTGGGTCAAAATGGCGGTATGGGAAAAAAAACCCGCTTTTGAAACAGCCAGAACATAACCTTCTAAATGCTTCACTGAAAAAAAGGCATTTTGTTTAGAACTGCAATAACAGGGTAAACACATCCAAGAAAGCAAGAGAAAGTTTCGCTTTGCTGTGGAACAAATACAACTCTTTGAGGCCAATCACTTTTACTTTGGCAAGGGATAATGGAAAAAAGCTTTGTTTCAGGTGGCCTCCCCCCAAACACATCCCTCACCAGTTTCCTCCAGTTAAAGCCATAAAGAAATGAGACATTTCTCGCTCAGCTGCAGTCCTCAGCCAGAAGAGCCGTTTCCGCCTGCCCTGGGCCCAGCTGTCGCGCAGTCTGGCTATCTCACAAGCCACAGTGCCTCCCAGTATATTTTTCCCAAAGCAAATTCCTAATGATGGTTATGAAAACCTCCTTATGGTTTCCCAGCTGATGCAGAAGTAACAAACAGGAACAGGCCACGATTCACACAGGAACATTTCTAAGAGCAGCCTCTGATTTTTGGGGCTGTGTGGGGGTCTCTTCCGAACGATCCCAGACGGGGTTCAGGGATTAGGAAGGCAACTCACCACCAAATCCCCCGCTTCACACCTGACTGCTGCTTCAACGCGCTCACCGAGCAAGGGCTGACACCTCCTGCGTCACCAGCTCTGTCTTGTTTACTTTTTGATGGCTCTCACCCGAGGACTGAGGGGAAAAAAAAATATCTCCTTCTCTCTTCATCTTCTGAAGCCTGCCAGACAGCGGCGAGCGATAGGAAAGATGAAGGGCTCTAGACGCACTGTAGTTTAGGAAAGGGGGAAAACAAATAAAGAGCAGTTTTGATTCACAAGACTGCTCCTCCAGGAGCTCTCCAGGCAGGATGGAGATTTCTGCCTCTGCACCCCGCTGTAAGAGCTCAGGAAGTGAATTATAAGAGGAACATTTCCCCTCTTGCACAGAATAATTCCCTGTAACCTCACCTCTCTCTGAAAGCCTGCAGCATCTCCTTCAGAAGTATCTTTCATACAGAGGCCAGCTCCGGTTCCTGGCAATGGAAATGCAAGTCTGGTGTAGCACCATCGATTTCTGAGCGTGACTTGTGCTTTCCTTGGGTGGGAACGATAAGAGACTCAAGCAACTCATTTCTGCTTCCCACAGTAACCCCCTACAAAAGATCAATCCTGCCTGAGTAAAACAGAGCTGCAAGGGCTTGAATGTAATTCAAGCAGACAGCACGCTCCTCTCCGCAAACAGCGCCAGGGCTCTGGCATCTGCAAAGGTTCCGTGTGACGCAGTAGACCTGAGCCAGGCCCGCGACGCCGTGATCGATGGGGGCAGGAACTGGGAGGCAGGACACGTCTGGCAGACAGCACAGGCCCACAGTGTCCTGCGCTGCTCTCGTGTCAGCACGAGGTGGAGGGGATGTGATGTGATTTGACACGAGCAACAACAATACAACTTTCCTCCTTCCCAAACAGCACGTTTCCAACTTATCACTTGTTCTCAACACAGCCAGTGAATTACCAAATAGATTTATTTTCAGCCTGGTCTCCTATCAAACCAGGTTTAGGTG
>WHYT01015469.1:0-63716 GCA_009806455.1 Tetrax tetrax | reverse complement strand
CTTGTTTACTTTTTGATGGCTCTCACCCGAGGACTGAGGGGAAAAAAAAATATCTCCTTCTCTCTTCATCTTCTGAAGCCTGCCAGACAGCGGCGAGCGATAGGAAAGATGAAGGGCTCTAGACGCACTGTAGTTTAGGAAAGGGGGAAAACAAATAAAGAGCAGTTTTGATTCACAAGACTGCTCCTCCAGGAGCTCTCCAGGCAGGATGGAGATTTCTGCCTCTGCACCCCGCTGTAAGAGCTCAGGAAGTGAATTATAAGAGGAACATTTCCCCTCTTGCACAGAATAATTCCCTGTAACCTCACCTCTCTCTGAAAGCCTGCAGCATCTCCTTCAGAAGCATCTTTCATACAGAGGCCAGCTCCGGTTCCTGGCAATGGAAATGCAAGTCTGGTGTAGCACCATCGATTTCTGAGCGTGACTTGTGCTTTCCTTGGGTGGGAACGATAAGAGACTGTTGTGGTTTTGCTTAGTGAGGGGGGCCTAAGGTGGTAGAGAGACTGCGTAGTCTGGTCCGGATCGGGGCTAAACTATGACAGAGACTCAAGCAACTCATTTCTGCTTCCCACAGTAACCCCCTACAAAAGATCAATCCTGCCTGAGTAAAACAGAGAGCTGCAAGGGCTTGAATGTAATTCAAGCAGACAGCACGCTCCTCTCCGCAAACAGCGCCAGGGCTCTGGCATCTGCAAAGGTTCCGTGTGACGCAGTAGACCTGAGCCAGGCCCGCGACGCCGCGATCGATGGGGGCAGGAACTGGGAGGCAGGACACGTCTGGCAGACAGCACAGGCCCACAGTGTCCTGCGCTGCTCTCGTGTCAGCACGAGGTGGAGGGGATGTGATGTGATTTGACACGAGCAGCAACAATACAACTTTCCTCCTTCCCAAACAGCACGTTTCCAACTTATCACTTGTTCTCAACACAGCCAGTGAATTACCAAATAGATTTATTTTCAGCCTGGTCTCCTATCAAACCAGGTTTAGGTGATTAGTGTGTTGCACACTCACATGTGTGTCTCTATATCCCTTCTCTTTTGCCTTATTCCCCCTGTAATTTTAACTCACTGGCCAATCCAAGTCTAATCTGACAGAGGCAGAGGTCTCAAAGAGGCTAAACCCCAAGAGATATGGCAAAAATACTTATTTGATCAGGGCTGGCAGACATTACAACAAAGAGAAGATCTGAAGTGTCAGCTCAACCCTCACTACACACTAGAGATGCCACCCCAGAAGGGACTGACCTCGAGAGCACCTGCAAGCCGGCTTTCCCTGAGCTGCACGTGGAGAAGACGCTTCAAGCTCTGCCTTGGATTTCCTCCCTGAGCACCCAGCTGTCTCCAGAGCAGTTCAGCTCCATCGGACCTGCTGTTCAGCAGGTCAGTTGATTATGGCCCCACTGGTCTCACAGTGCACCGTTAACCTTGGCACTACAGCACGTGCCAGCGTCTCTTTCCAAGATCCAGGGACTGATGTAGCTGAATTTGGCTCAGCTTCTACCAATAAATGAGCCTGAGTTCACAGGACTGAATTTCCAGCTGCTCTCTCCCAAATCCAGGCCTCAGCCTCACCTTATCATCATCTTTTCACGTCCCTACGGTGCCTTGATCTGTGGGCAGAGGTGCCCCCCCGGCGCCAGGCACCGTACAACCACAGCCATGGCAGGCTGCCTCGGCTTGCTCACCGTCGGCGCAGACAACTCCGGCAGGAATTCGCCTGGCTCTCCCCACTACACCAGGACTTGGCCTTTTCTCAGCAATTATCTCCTGCGAGGGGAAAAGCAGCTCGGCATTCAGCTGTCAATACACGTGAAGGAGCCTTGACCTCCCCTCCCTCCTTCCTTCCCGCTCCAGAAAAATTAGCACCAGCTGCTGCAGGTGCTGCCAGGCCTCCCGGGGACAGAGGACAACAAAAATCCTCTGCTGAAGGTCACCAGCCACAAAGCACCGCGCGAAAGAGTGGGCAGAGCACACCGAAGATGAACGGCACTCCAAGGTTCGGATCTGTCTGCGCTGGGAGGGTCTGCGGAGAGCGCCAATAAAGGCTAACGTGATTTTAAATACAAATGAACCACTGCAAGGAACAAAAAGCCCCGAACAAGCCTGTACGCGGCCACGCTCCTGTCCTGAGGAGCAGGGGGAGGCATTATTCCTCACTGATGTGCAGAGAGGGTAATTAAGGGACAGCCTGGTTTCCCCAGGCCGAGCCCGTGGGGTTCGGCAGCCCTTTGCTCAGGAGCGGGGCAGCGTGACCCCTGGGCGCAGTGCAGGCCCCGGCTCTCGCCCTTGCTCTGACACCGCAGGCGTCGGAGAATTTATGCCTCATCTCAGTGCCCCTTTTAAAACAATTTAACACAGCCTACCTCCGTAAAATGCCCCCAGAGCCAGCAAAGAGAAGTACTGCCTCACAGAGAGTTACTGCTCCAGCTAATTCCTTCCCTGCCCTCCTCACGGTAACATCCGAGCATCTCCCAGACCTGCACGAAGCGCCGTGACCCACGTCTGTCGTATGAGACTCCTCTACCATCCCCAAAGGGAAAATCAGATGTGTGGTGGCATGTTTTGTTTTGGCAGGGTTATTTCATGTCTGGTTCCGTTTCGGGATGAAGGGCTCCCTGTGTTTGTTGCTATTTTTAGCCAGCTACAGCGCTCTGCGTCTATGTGAGAACTGAGGGGATAAGCGGCTTGGAAACCAGGCAACAGGCAGCCATTTCACGGTCTGGGGTCATTCAGACCTGACATTTAGAGGTAAAACGTGCTGGGGAAGAGGCAGTTTCACTGACCTGGGAAAGTTGGGTTAGGCTTGGGCCTTGGTCCACTGAAATCCTGCTGGACTTGTATTTCCACCTTATATCTTAATGTGTCTTCCTCTCCCGAGATTCAGGAGAGAGGGAGGAAAAACAGGGATTGAAAGCTCTCCTCTCCTCTGCTCCCACTCCCAGCCGAGGCACTGACCTCTCTCCCTCGTGGATGGGCACGTGCCCACGCCACCGGCTGCACGGTTCCTCCGCCCACCCAAAGAGAAACGGTCCTGGCAGTGCTGCCTGCGGTCCTCTGCTAGACGAGAGCAGGCGAGCGGAGCCAGGTAACCACGTCCTCCTGCTGAAGGCTCCATCTCCAACGCACCGGGTTTGAGAGCGGACGTGACTTCTCCTGGTCAGGCAGCAGGAGCATGGCTGGGCAGCAGGAACTCTCTTTAAGCCGCCACGGCAGGAGAAGCTGGGCATGGTCCTCCCTCCTCCTCACCTCACGTGGTTCCTCCAGGACCAGCTGTGTGAGGAAGCTGGGATGTGGACACACAAACTGGTGCCTGCAGCACGGTCAGCCCGGCGCCTCCCGTGCCTTCTGCTAGCAGGAGGAGATAACAGGATAATTTCCCCAGAAAATGCCTGGGACTTTTAAATTGTTCTTCCAAAGAAATACATTTTTTCTTTTCTTTTTTGAAAGCACTTTTGCAAAAAGCACAGTGAAAGGAGAAGTTTTTCATCTCAGAAACATTTCATTTTAGGATCTTTCTGAAAGCCCCAAACAAAAGCTGAGTGCTCTGGACATAACTTTTCAATACTCTGAAATTAGAATTTCCCCCAATCTTCACTCTCCCTGTCATAAAAGATCTATTTCACGGCCCATTTGGAAAATACTACTTTTTGGTTTTTTCATTCAGATTCAGAACAAAACCCACACTTCTACGACCCCAGTATTCCCTCTCCGCTGTGCAGGCCGTGCCCAGACCTCCTTGTTTTCCCGTGAGGCATCGCCTCGGCCAGCATCGGGTACGAACGGAGCCTGCAGCGCAACACTTAACGAGGTAATACTCCAAGGATTTTGTTTAGAGTTTTATAGTATTACATACCAGCCTTATTGGATTTAAATGGCTTAAATTAACTGGGTTATTTAATGGATTGTCCAGATTAGGGAGGAATCTGCAAAGGCTGTTACTTCAAGAAGAGCAGCTGCAGTGGAAGGAGAGATCTCCAAGTACCATTCATATCCTGGCGACTCCCAAGCCCTGACAGGCCGCTCCTGTCCTTTATTGACATTCTCTCACACGCATTTAGCCAGGTTTGTGTTTAGTTTAATAATCTCCTGAAAGTTTAATTGTTGCTTTATTCATCCATGACCTTTCCTTCTCATCTGGAGACATATTATTGCTAATCTACAAATTTCAAGAACCAGATTTATTTGCAAAACCAATTATTCTGCTATGCAAATCTCCTCTTGTCCTGCAGCCTGCTTGAGCGGGGCTTTTTTACAGCCACCATACGATATAGACACTATTCAAATATTTAAATGTAAAATTTATCTATATTTCTTTTCAAGCATGCCCAGGTTCTATGTGGCATGAAGTTAATTAAAATCTTTACAATCAAAAGCAGGTTTGCTGACCTTGATCCAGCCCTGACAGACTTTCACCTCCAAAGTCCTCACTTAACCACAGGGGAACTGGAGCTACCAGCAAAGTGAAAATCACTTCACTACCAGTAAGCTTCTGATGGAGAAACACGTCCTCTCCATTAGCGTCAGACACGACAACGCCAGTTCAGTCCCAGAGATGCAGACGCGGGTTTCCCGAGCTGTCTGACCTGAAGCAGGTGCAGAAAAATGCTTTGAAGGAGAGTCTTTGCTACAGATCTTTACCCCAAAACATTCTCAACGGCACTTTCCCCGTGTGTTCCCCCTCAGCCTCAGGATTTATAATGCTGCGGGCACAGAGTGGGAGACAGAGCACATCATTTGAACGCGGAGCTGCTCCGAGCCTCTGCAGGTCCAGGGACTCCAGCCCTCTTCCCAAACAATCAGTGACCACAGCGCTGAACGTCAGCTTGAGCTGATGTCCCGAATGTCCCCACCTCTGGCACTGGCAGGAACATCACCTGCTTGTGTTTGCGCAGGTTTTGAAGCGGTGAAGTGCCACCTACCATAATCCTCCCACCCAAAAGCACAGCCAGCATCCTACGACTACGGAGCGTCGTTACCACAATTACAGGCAACCAAGAAATCAACATTTTATCCTAAGCCTTATGTCAGCGAACAGCATTATCAGGGAAGCTCACACAATTAAACCATAATTCAGTGGATGGATGTTAAGTACTTTACAGATGAGCAAATTAAGAAAGCATTAGCCACAGGATTCCAGGGAGCGGCAACGTGGGTGCCAGGCAGTGAACAGAGATGTTCTGCTCCTGCTCCCGGCGCTGTGCCTGCTCCCCGCTCCTCCGCAGCCCACCTCATGGATACAGGGGGTTCTGGACTCCCCCAGCACCGAGGGCAGCCAGAGCCTGGGGCTCAGCTGGCTCCAGGGGGCTGCAGGGAAGCCGGGATCCACCGGTCCTCTCCTGGAAAACTTTGAAGATGTGGAGAAGGAGGCAGAAACGAAGAGAGGGAGATTTTGAGTCAGAGGTGCTGTAGATAATGCAGGATTACGTTTGCTGGGAAAGTCTTTATTCTTGCCCCAACATGTGCAATGTTTGCAGTCCTAGGCTTGGAAAAAACAACCAAAGCTGCACCAGCTAGAGATGGATCCCACAGGGATCCACAGTATCCCAGACTGTCAGGAGAAGCCATGGTTCACTCAGCTTTGCACCCGACTGAGAAACAACCCCTCCCGACTGTTTCGCTTCAAGCTGATAAGACAGAAATAGTTCCATATCTCACCAGTAAATCACCACTATCAGATTGAGGGACGGGAACAGCTCCAGTAGCCTCTCACTGGAATGGAGTTACTTGCACACGCACACACAGGACTGGAAGTGTGTGTTGTGGGAAGAGTGATCTCCTGTCCCACGTACGGAAGCAAAGGAAAGGAGGAGGATGGAGATTGGTTCCGTCAGAGGTGACGGGGTGAGAGCTCTGCTTTAGACACGCACCTGCAGATGCGTCCTGCGCACCCGTGTCTGGAGCAGCCCCTTTCCCTGGATACCTGCAGAGCTCAGTGACGGGAACCAGTCACCTCCTGGCAGCCAAAGTGAAGTCAAGCACGCCACTGGTTTCAGTAGGCTCTGGCTCAAGCTTTATATATTTCAGATATGGGTGGCTTTAAGCTGTTTTCCACAGTCTGCAGATTGTTTCTCTTGCGCAAATAATTTAGCTTTCACCCGAGGCTGTGGGCTCAATCCTCGCTGTCAAAACCCAGTGTGTAGCTTTGCATGCAGCTCCTGAGGGGACGGGGGAACACAGCATGAATCTCTCCGACTCCTTCAAAGTCTGTAAGAGCTGCTTTATGTTTGTAGAAATCGACATAAATAAAAATAAATCTGACAGGCTTTAGTCTATGTTTCCCCAGTATATCATTGTCTGCGCTGGATTTACCTGAGCTGGTTTATATCTAACAGCTTCAATAGGGAGATGTTTACAGCCAGGCAGACCCCAATAAATATCAGCAGGGATGAGGGTTCACGCTCACAAACACACCCAAGCGAAGCCACCTGTCACCTGCAGCCTGTGGGCAGGGTGAAAGCAGGGACCCACCAGTAACCCCAGGCGGGTCCCAGCTGCCCCCAGCCCGATTCCGCGGCTGGTGCACACACGTTCCAGTTGGGGTTCTTCAGCCCCACAGCACACAAACCAGGCTGCTTTAATTACCACCACAAACACACTACAATGCAAACTGCTTTGTTTTCACTGCTATTGCAGCTTAAGAACTACTTTTTGTTCTCAGCAGAGGCAAACAAGACCCATAAAGCACTGTAACAGTGTCCAATTACATTTGGAGCCTCAAACCTTAAAGTTTCCGGTGAGAAAAGAGGCCGCGTTCCCCCGCTGCTGCGTGTACCGCGTCGTGGGCATAAACGAGATGTGAATTACACCACTTTGCCCAGCGTAAATGATTACAGAGGAGCTGCAGACCAAGGTGAAGCTGAGCCTTTAGTCGGTTTATTTTAAGCTCAGACGCCATTAAATATGACAGAAACATGAAAGAAACTTCCCCTCAGCGACATCTGGATGAAAATGGGACCAATTTTCTGGGGCCCTGCACCTGGACCAGGCTGGCCACAGCGCTCCGTGCTGCGATAAACGGCTCCAGGAAGGGCACGACAGTGGTGGCAATAACGGGCCACTGTCGGCTTGCCAGAGTTGTTGGATATTTTTAGCTTTTCTTCACAAACTGACTCTCATCTTGCTCTGCAAAGCTGCTAGTGAGGTAGAACTCCACAGAAACCCAACTCCTCCTGCTCATTCCTGTCCTGCACGGCCCCTCCGCTGTGCTAACACAACAGGCTGAGAAACAGACTTGGAAAGTAGATCAGCTTAAAAGAAAAGCACATTTTTTTTTTTTGCTGGGCTGCTGTTCAGCCAGCTTAGTTCCACGCAGCCAGGTCAGCGCAGCACACAGCGCGTGCCCTTGGGGACGAGGTGGATGGGTAAGAAGCAGGGACACCCTGTGTCTCTTCTTGTCATTGCTGAGTTGGTTGCGTGGTGCCACGCGCTCCGGACTGGTCTTTCCAAAATAGGTGCCAGCCTCATTGGTTCCCAAAGCCGCAGTGAGCAACAGCCTTTTCACCGACATCAGCGCTCAGAGCCTCTGCCAAAATCTTGGGACACAAGATCCTTTGTCTCCAGATTAAACTAATCTTTTCCACTTCTCCTTCAAAGAAGATGAATCTTACAATTTGTCACATAGCTGGTGGTTTCCAAATATAATTTACCCAATGGAGGCTGGGGGGTGATGCTATTCTTCAGGTCAATTTGTGAGTCATTTGGCTTGCCAGTCAACCAAGTTTCACTCACTTGGAGACAATATATCCGAGCTATAAACCTTAACCTCAAAACATAACTCATCAAATGTAGTGAGCGGCCTGTCATCACCGAGAGCGATGATCCTTAACCCCTTATCTGGCTCGGGGGAATCACTATCTGCAGTTGTTAATTTAAGCTTGTTTTAAGTAATAAAAAAGTATCTTTTTCTGCTAAGAATGTGTCACTAATTCTATTATTGCTTCGTTCTTCAGTTTCATACTAAGAGTTATTATTTTTATTGATTTCTCATCAAACTGATGTTCAAATAAACATCAGTACTAGCCAATTAACATAGTTACTGGCCAACCTTCCAAGTGTTTTCACTAGCCAGGAAAGGGCTGCAGAAGCCTCTGAAAACGATGAAGCAGAGTTGAATTCAGCCCTGCTGACCTGTGCACGTATGAACTGTCATCTTGGCCACTGCAGAGGGGGCGGACAGGGAAAGCCGGGACACGGAACGACTCTGGGATGGGGTGTGGCATTGCCCTCACCTCGTCTGCAGTAGTCTTCCTCATTTTAGCACGGCCTCTCAAGGTTCATCCTTCAAATTTACTGTGTTTTACACCAATCTACGTACACTTACATATAGAAACCCCTCCTAGCAGATGCAACGGTGCAGGGCCTAGCAGATTTCAGCTCCTACTCAGGCACCCAGTCAGGCCGAAGGCTGGATGGACATCAGTCACTAACATTTGGTGTAGAAAAAGAAAAGTCCTGGAAAACAACAAAAGCAAGCTGACCAGGTTGGGAATATAATCACCCACAAAGTTCTAAGGCTAGCACAATGACCACAAAACCCTCAAGCAATCCGTCTGTCAGCTGGGAAGACGTAATTCAGACAGCGAATGGAGATACTAGTGAGCAGCTCTATGGGAACCAATTTACTTGAAGAAGCAAGAGAGTTTAATCAGTCAGGGTTCAAAAGGCATGTAACTCATGTCAGAGCAAAACTGGGTGTACGCTCATCACAGGTGAACTAAAGATCAGGGAAGACAAAACAATTACACGCAGATAATGAAACGGATAGTCAGTGGCAGAGACAGGGCCTCTGGGGGTGTAAATCCAAGCATTTGGGAGCCAGCGTCTCTCCAACCTCCTCTGTGGCCTCTGCTGCAACCACCAAAACGTGGAGGAAACAAACCCATTTCCAGTTCCTCAGTTCAACATCACCAGCGGTTTTAGGATGGCTGCTCCCGCCCTTCCTGCTCCGCTGGAGACCTGACACTTGCTTTGTGGGCACATGAACTACTATTGTTCACCAAAACATCGGCTCTGAAGAAATAATTGCCCCGCGAAGCCCTGAGACACAGTCATGGGGAGAGGTGGATGAGAGGAATCAGTCTCATCTTCCACTGGAACAGCTGGGAATGCGCACGCACCGTGGGCGACCGTGCCTCAGCTGAGACAGGCTACGAGCAGCTGACGGAAAGGAATGTCTCCAACTGCTCCCTCGCCTGCAACCGCTCAACTGCTCCGTGTGCTGGGACACAGACATCCAGCAGGATGGCTGCTCTGCCTTCTAGCACTTTGCGGAGCAGGGAAAAAGAGAGGCGGCTTTTCCATCCCCCCTTCTACCAGCGGCGCTGACGATGCCGACTATCTTCCGCACAAGGAGGGTGGTCTCCACCCCACGCGGCACTCGGAGCCCGGAGCCAGAGGCTGCAGGGGCCGCGCACAGCCCCGGGGCGGCGCAGGCCGAGCAGGAGGCCATCGACCGCGCGCTCTCCCCCGCAGCGCAAGCGCAGAGCTCTGCGCAGGGCTGGGGAGAACCGGGCACTGCTCCCCTGGCGCTGCTTGCTGCGCCCCACCACAAGCGGGAGGCCGCCAGCGGCAGCTGGAAGGGCCTCTGGGATGGGGGCCTGCGTGAGCAGAGCATGGGTGGAGAGCAGGAGATAATCATCTCCTTGGAAGCAACCGCCGGTTTCTTAGAGAACAATACTTATCTTTCCATCTCGCCTGATGATCCCTTATCATTACCCAATCCTCCTGGGCTTCGCAGACATTAGCTAATCTTGCGATAAGAGATTAAGAGAAATGCCAAGACACTTCCCAGCCTTCCATGGTGATTCCCCCACAGCCTGGGCCTGTGACGCAGAGGTGCCTCACAGGCCTTGCTCTGTTTGAAAGACGCCGACAGAAACCCGATTACTCCCGGCTGACCCGCTGGGTACTTAGTCATGGTCCTTCAAGTTGTTTTAAGATGAGAAAATATTATCATTAGGAGGAGCTGTGCTAGAGCGGTGTAGCAATGATAGCTAGCGCTTTGATAACGCCCGTGGAGAGGCACGCGTGCCAGAGGGTAGAGCAGCATTCTGGTAACATTTCTGGCATGCAAAGCAGAGCCGTCCCTGACGGGAAGGTCAGACTCTTACCACAGGTTGGGATAAACCCCACGGGAACGGGTAGGTTTTTAACCGGTACTCCTCTATCAAATAATTGCAGTTAAGCATATGCATCTACTGAAAAGAAAGGAATTGCAAAGCTGCCCGGAGTGTGAGTGCTTTGAGAAGGGGAAGCGAGAAGGGAGATTCCTGGTTTAATTTGGAGATGGAGTGAGAAAAGGGACAGAGGAAGAAAGTAAAACACAGCCGTGTGTGTCTGGTGGGGAGGCAGAGACACAGAGCAAGTTTCCGAGTTGTGTTTATGTACAAGAGGTTTGGAGCTGGTGTTTTAGGCTGGGGGGTTTCTCTTCCGCTCTAAAAATAAGACCTTTCTAAATCCATGCGAAGAAAAATTGCCTCAAGGACTCTCGACTTCAGCACCGGTTTTCCTCCCAACAAGAACAGTCTGCAATATCTCCTACAGTAGTCAGGAAGCCAGAACGCCGAGCAGCAAAACGCAGAACTCCCCGCCCTGGGAAATCACCCCACTCTCTCAGCGGAGGACGGCGACCAAGTTTCACGGCATCGCTGCCTGCCTTGGGACCCTCCTTTGGGAAACTGCCCGGCATCCAGAGCTTGTGGCACTACATCAGCACAAGCACAGGATCCTAACAGCGGCCGCAGTTTCCACTGCTGTCAGTGCCATCACTCTTCCGCGCACACACAGCACGTTCCATCAGCCCAAATTACTTTTGTTTTCAAAGGAAGACATACCAAAGAACGACGAACAAAAATAACAGCTCTTGCCCAAGACAACACAATGTATGTGTTTTCTGGCTCACTTTCTGCAATGGCAACAGTTTTTGAAGACAAAAATATCCCAGAAGTGGTCTATGGTGCACAGAGCGACATTCAATACGAGGACCACAAACCAGCTGATGCCTTCGCTGCAGAACCAGAGGGCATTAGGGAGAGTGCCTTTCTGAGACACATCCTGCTCCACGGGCTGCAAAAATAGCAAAGAAAACCTCTCTCCTAGAACACTTTTCATTCTGCATTAAATGTTATGGTCTCTAAGAGCTGCTCCCGTGCAAAACCAACACTGTTACTTATGAAATCATGCATCAAACCCACAGATGGGAATTGGCTCTCCTGGTAGCACAGCCAAAAAAAATCCCTTTCCCTTTTTTCCCCTCCTGTAACAAATGGTCTCTTTCCCCAGTCATCTGCGTAACATTTAAAGATTAATGTCTTACGTGGCACAACACAGAGTCGTTTGCTTCCTTTTAAGAAAGCTCAACGCTCTTTAGAGACCGGGTTCTACTTCCAGAGTTATCTGTCTGCAGAGCGAATACGCTTCAGATGGTCAGCCAGCTCCTTTAAAGAACGGGTTAGCTAAACGAAGAGTTACCAAGCGTGATCGTAATGGACTTTGCTTAGTTTCTGACTGGTTTTCATGTATTTTATTGTCTACCGTTCCTTAGTCTCCCTTGTCTTACTGAGATAGTGTGCAGCCGCCAGTAACATCGGTAAAACACCGGTAGGAGTCCTAGACAGAAGTTACTTCTGGGAAATATTAAATATTATTCTGATTATTCTGTTAGAATGACAAGAGGGGCAGAATGACAAAGGCGGGTGTCAGGCCACACACCGCCTGCTACAGTCACTCTGTGGAGACCTGGGACGGAGCAGAGCTTCATCAAAGGAAATTCCACGGAGACTTTCAGATGCTAAACAAGAAGGAAAAATAGAGGAGGCTGCCAGACTCTGGTTGGTTTAAATGGAACAGTCTGCTTCAAAACCTTTTTCTGGTTGGAGCTGGTATTTTCCCTTCAACAGGATGTTTTGAAATGTATACCTTTGTTTTGAAAGAGCCCACAGCTCTTCCCCTCAGGATTCCCCGCGGAGCAGAGGCTCCTCTGGCAGACCCAGGCCTTCTGCGAGCCCGGTGTGAGCCAGGCAGCTCTCCTGAGCAAGGGAAGCTGGCAGGGGACATTTTACATTTTCCAATCCTTTCAAGACCTTTGTAGGCTGCCAGAATGAAGTAGAGGGGCTTTGGTGTAATGTAAACCCTGTCCCCAGAGAGGAAATATGAACAGGATCCTGCCCTATCTCCAGGCCCCGGACTTTTGGGGGGAAAAGGCGACCTACTGTGTTTGTACAGTTGCAGTTTCAGAAATGGCTTAGCAAAAGAATAAGATAAAAGTAAAGGCACTTCCCTTCACAGCTCCCTCTTTGTCTTATGAGTCTTATTTGCTGACACAGACAGGTTTTGCTGATGTTAGCACTACGAAATGGCTGCAGCTCCCGGAGGGGGAGAAGGGGTCTGGTCTGTGTTAACTGGGGCCAGGGACAGGCTGGGGGTGAGCCCAGCAGAGCCCCCGGCCCACACAGCAGACCAGAGCCTGCCTGGTTTGAATCTCACTTACCCAGCGCTGTCTCCATCCAACTCCACCCCTTTCAGAGGGGTCTCTCCTAATTAACATCAACAGAGCGGAACAGCCCGGCCCTTCTCCTACCACAGCAGAGGCAGGATCAGGCCCTGGAACAAGAGCAGCGTGAGGCCTTCTGAGGCCCTGCCTAGATGAAGGCTGCAGGATTTGGCCTTTTTGTCAGCGCTTGGGCCAGTGGCGTAGCTGCTTTTTGGTTATTTTTTTTTTTTTCACTGCCTCTTTCCAGCTGGGAGAATAACACTTTGGCGAGTCAATGATAAAATGGTTTAATGTAATAAACATGAATCTGTCAGACTCAAGTGCCCTAAAATATTCCAGGCTGCAAACGCAGGACCAACACTGAGCTTGTTGATACAGCCTCAAGCCAGAACTAATCAGACATAGACACCATTTGCTTTCAATAGAAATTATATTCAAGAGGGCTGCTTCCTGCTTGCAGGGAAAGACGGGAGGCGAAACAGAGTGATGTGGCACACAAAGCAAAGAGTTCTCCTCTCCCACAAGGCTAAACCATCACGGGGCTTCAATATCTCGCAGGGGAAGAGGCTCGCTGTTTGACTAGCGATCCTGCTGACTCAGCTCACAGCTGAAGATCTTAGCGGGAAGCGAAAACATACAAATAAATAAAACAGACCTTTTTGTGCGCAGGGTTGTAAATAACAGGGAACGAAAGCAGAATCAGCAGCCAGAAGGCTGGGGCTGTAAAACTGCACATGTTGGTGCTGCATCAGGACAAGAAAACAATGCTTTACCTCCTTGATCTGGCACAGAGATAACATTAATTAGCCTTTCAAGTGGCCCTTTGATGCCCAGGAAAGCCAATGTCACTCGGTTCTGGAGTCTCTACGGGCAGACTCGGAAAGAACTGGCAGGAATTCAGTGCAGATGCTTTCCAGCCTCTGTTGGGCTGGGTGTAAATCCAGCCCAGCTCTGCTGACAGGAGAGGAGTTGTGATTTACATCCATGAAAATGAGAGCAAAATTCGTTGGAATTAGCCCTCTGAGAGAATTTGATCTGATCATCAGGGATGGGTAATTAGAAGCGCTGGAGCCTGCAGCCACATGTACACAAAGAACCAACCCCGAGTTAAGGTGAAGCGTGCCTGAGTTCAGCTCAACATTTTCACATTATTATTTTCCAGCTCTACTTTGCCGGGCTCCTTCCAGGACCATCCTTGCCAAGCGACACACGCACTATGGTATTTTTCCTTCGAGAATTGTACGTCCCGGGAGCATTAAACCCCGAGACCTGTTCCTACAAGATCAGCAGCTCTGCTTTGCAAACTCAAGGACTTCAGAAAACTTGGAGTGGATCCAGGTTCAAGGGAACTTAACATAGACGTGACAAGGGCTCCCTGGTGCTACAGTAATAAATAATAATTAATAATAATTAATCACTTAATGACAAGGTTCCCTGATCAGTCAGGATCAGAATTTCATGGCTGCTATCACCATGCTTTGAGACAGATATGGCAGGCTTGACCTTTCCTCCTCACCAGCTTTCTGCTGCTATAATTTTGTTAAGACAAACCCTCAGCTTGTGTAAATCACCACAGCCAGAGTGACTTCTGATTTATGCCACCAAGGGAAGGGAATCACATCCTCTACATATTTTACTAGCCTAACAACCCAACACAGAGCAAGGCAGAGAGTCAAACACAGAGCAGGATTCTCTTTTCCTTAAACTGCTGTCTCTCCCCTGCAGAGAGGAAAATAAACTCAGCTTTCAGGCTTCCAGGTATGATTGCTTCAGGGTCAGGAAGGGGAAACTCATTCTGTCTCCCCTCCCATGCATCTGGTATTCTCCTCCTTCGACATATCACATGGCAGCTGAATTAGTACTACGCTACTAATTACATCTGATCACCTCTGAAACATCAGATTTCAGGCAGTAGAAGAGGGACTGCCTATTTGTAGCTGCAGCCCAAATCTTACCCAAATTTACAGGGGAAGAAGAATAGGAGAGAAACACTCCTGCCACCCCCAGAAGATCTTTTAATATTCCTTTCTTCCTCCTCCTGTGGCTCTTTTCACTTTTCCAGGGCTGCAGAAGACTGACTGAAGCCAACTCCCTCTTACGGCTTTCTCTCTAACTGACTGGAGATGTCCCGGCCCAGCGCTCTACTGTGGGGGCAGCCCCCACTCCTGATGTTCTCACTGCTCCTCACTCTCATCAGCCTGAGCCATTTTATGCCCCTCCTGTTACGCTCCCTAGAACAGCCTGTGATAAAGGCACTTCCAGCATTGTTATTACTTTTGCAAAGTTCTTTTTATTTCTTCTACAGCCAAACAATAATCTAAGGAGCCATACTGAAGGTAAGGCATTAGAAAGTGCAGCTTTGTTATCAGCGTGATATGCAATCTGATCATGATAAAAATCTGCCCCTTCCTGTGGCTCTTATCATTTAATTGGAACAAAGGAGCATATTCGTTTGTTAATAATTTTCTAATTGGTGCTAATTGCTGAGACCCATCAGAGGAACCCTGCACAACAACTGCTTTCAGTACAAACCATCTCCGTGATAAAACGAGCTTTATGGCATTTGAGTGCTCCCGTTACAGTTTGCAGTGCAAGGGTGCCTTCGGGGCGCACAGCCCACCTCTAGCACCCGCAGCTGGGTGCTAACCCCCACCTTCGCGTGCTCTCCCAGCCCACATGCAGACCCCGGTGCTGTTACCAGGGGAGCTGGTGGCTTTTGCAATCCCGTCTGTTCTGGTTTAACTAGACATCCCAATATTTTGACAACGCAAGGATGTGTCTCTTCACACTTATGTCTCCATGCGGTTCCCAGCCCGACTCACCTGAGGCATCTCCTCTCTCCTCCGCCATCTGCTTGTGAGCAGAGAGAAGGCTGAGACAGCTGGATCCGCACAGGGTGTGAAGGGAAGCACACGCCAAAGGGTTTGTTTCCCCCAGCAATGAAAACACTAAGGATGTGTCGACACCGACAGTCAAGTAGGAGCCAAGTCTGCTCTTGAATCCAGACCCGCGCTGCTCACACAGGGGCTCAGCTCCATCGCTGGGCTCCGTGGGGGCGAGATGCAGCCGAGTTCATCACCTCTGCGCCACGGCAAATGCCGCGCGTTAGCCCTGAGCCACTACAGCCCGATCCACCAAGAGCTGGCCTGCACTTGGCAGCTCTTCCCCGCAGCACGGGCACTTTGGCTGCGGCTGGAAACACAGCAGAGCAAAACAAACAGGGCACAGACTGCTCTTTGGCCTGAGGGTAAATAGCACGGTTTGGTGAGCTGCCATATAGCTGAACTCCTCCTCTTTCTCCCCAGAAGGCCTCCTCATTGCCACAGCCAGTGTGCCTGCTGGGATGAGCCCTGTACCCTGCCCAGGCATCACCTAGGACAGCAGGATTGGGACTAGCCAAGGAGTGAGCTAGCAGTGAACACTCTGGGCAAAGTAAGGCACCCAGTACACAGCCGGGCCACACACCAAGTCCCCAAGCATCCGCAGCCATCTCAGCTGCACGGTGGACACGCTCCCATTCGCACCCTCCAGCAGCACGACCCATGGTGTCTAACCTGCTGCAAATATCCCTAATGCAAACAAGGGCTAACAAGCCGTTACTCTTGAAGTGCTGTTTGCATTAAGGCACAGAGAGCAGGCATTTTAACAATTACATGTTTGTTTAAATACCAGCTAACACAACAGTAATCAGTCTAATGAGAGCTACTCCTGTCCTGAGGTACCTGCGGCGAGGCAGGGGCCATCCTGCCTCCCCCCTCCAGGTCCTGTACCCGGCGCAGCGCACCTCTGCTAACCATTCCTGCCCCCATGCAAGCAATGGGAACGGCCAGTAAAGCAAAAACTACACAAAGAACAAGCACAATAAAAGAGAAAGCTGAGGCTGATGCATACTTGACTCCAGATGTAAGCATTGAAGAAAAACAGCCAAGCTCGTCAGAGAAATGAGCGGCATAAATCCTGCAGCAGCCAGACAGCAGTGCAGGGCACGTTCTGCAGCAGAGCTTGCTCTGCTTATGGGCAGGAAACGACGGCAGAGATGCGTTCCGGAGCATCCTACTGCTGTTTAAGACATCGTCACTTCCCCTAAAGTCTGGCTGCAAGTCCTGCCCACCCCATGGCTTCACCAACGTTTACGAACGCAGAGTTGTCACCGTGACCAAATGGTTAAGCAGCGCTTAAATAAAACCAACATCGTTCTCCTACGCTATGGCTTTTCCTTACCAAGCGGAAGAACTGAGGCAGCAAAAATCAGAGCTAACCCTTTTAAAAGGGGTTACAAACATCAGGCACCTGGATTTCTGCAAGATCCTTCCTGAAGCAACCCCCTTCACCTCCCAGAAGAGGAACAGCAGGAGGCAGTGGCAGAGCTGAGGGCAGGATGCACGAACCTTGGCCACG
Organism: Tetrax tetrax; assembly: GCA_009806455.1. Classification (NCBI taxonomy): domain Eukaryota; kingdom Metazoa; phylum Chordata; class Aves; order Otidiformes; family Otididae; genus Tetrax; species Tetrax tetrax. Next base: position 46,828 of record WHYT01015469.1, on the reverse strand, counting down.
CACACTTTTTCAGACCTATTTTAGGGCAAGATCTGATGCTGTGCCGTGGAAGGTTTGTAGGAATTTTCTCGTGCTTCCCAGGAATTCCTGGGTCTAGAAGTTGTCAAGGATTTCTCAGCTGGGAATTTTCCCAGCTCCTTCTCTAAGTTTTCTAGTGATTTATAGGATTTTCTTGATCAAGAAAGGTTCCCTGCCCAGGATTTCCTGGAAAGGTCTGGAACCCCACAGTTCTGCAGCCTGTCATTAAAATGATTTGAGCAGCAGCTGAGAGGAAAAAGTTATCACAGGCTCACCCTCTGCCAGCACCAATCCCAACATTCTGCTGTGTTTATGCATCATCCAGGAATTAAAAAAAAAAATTAACAAAACTGATTAAATTTAAATTTGACCTTATCACATCTGGATAGTCTATTAAAGCACCAAAGGGAGAACAAAAAAAAAATAAATTGATTTTTAATAACCCTTAACAACAGCTCTGTATCTACCACCTGTGCTCGCATGGATGGCAGCATGAAGGGAAAGGAGGAATAAAACCCACCAGGGTCTGAAGGGGAGGTCAGGCCACCTCGCGCTGCCCTCGGCTGGGGCTGCCTTGGGGCTCGCCCCACAGCTCTCTCCACACACAGACATGCCGCGGCCATGCTCTGCTCCTTGGGAGCACGCACGAAGCTGGGATATTTGGGGGTGCAGACATCCTTCCCTGGGGTTCTCTGGCCTGTCCCCACTGCCCCGAGGTGAAACGGGGAGGGAGGCTCTGGTCCATCTGTCCTAGAAAGCCCCAAGCGAGCCCCATGCCGAAGAAACCACAGCGCAGGAGTCATTCAGGCCCATATGGCTGTTCATCTCCCTCCTCCACCTCCGCATCCCTCAGCCCTGTCAGGACACTCAGACATTTTTTATATCCCAGAATAAGCACCGGTTTGACATGAGCAATGATGATCGTTTGATATAGCAAGGGTGAGAGACTAATTAAAACCCAGAGCTTTATGATTTCATTCGGCTCCTGCAAGATCTGGCTGTCTAGGCTTATTTATGTGAGTTTTAAGTGTTTTATGCAAATTCTAGTGCTTGTGAAATGCCCTGGATTCCCCAGCATGGAGAGGAAAGTACTCTGTTTATTCACAGAGCTGTCACAAGCAGCAGAGGGTCTGGCCAAGCTCTGGAGGGATTCTTGAGTATTCAACGGGGCTGGTTAAGGTGCTGTTGTTTTGACATCGATTTCCATCCACATCAATGCACCGGGACTGCACACAGAGACCAAATGAGGGCCCTGGAACTCACATGCATTTAGCAAAAGCAGCTGAAAAACTTATTGCTCCCACCTGCAGGGTCTGGAAGCTCTTTGCCAGGAACCCTCAAAGCTGGCAGGGCACACAACGTGATGCTCTGCATGGGAGTCACAGCACTGTGCCTGCACCAAAAGTTTCCACTGGCTTTACTGCATCAATCAAAAGCCTGATTGGAATTAAAACTGAGGCCCAGATTTTGCAGTTTCATGTGCTGTCTCAGTGCTGTGACAAAAATGAGAGATAACATAATAACACCTAGAAAGAAGCAGAGAGGCTGTGCACAAGGCAAGAGCCTTCGGAGCAGAGAGGCCGAAGGCAGTCTGCGTCAATAACGCACCGAGCTCTTCCAAGGGCACAGACCAAACCCAGCTGGATTCCCTCCCCTCCAGACCATTATACTTGGCTTTGGTGTCTGAAGGGACGGCCCCAGCGCCTGTCCTCAGCTCCCCTAGCGCTGCAGAGAGCTGAGTAATCTATTAGCAACCTCCTGCATGACCCTGAATGCACCCAGTGGCCCGCCATGCCTGTGGGCCGGGACAAAGCATCCGCAGGGGACAGGCAGCCTCCTGCCAGGGCCATCTCCCCCTTCTGAATGCAGAGCCGGCAGCAGGGAACTCCTTACCAATTCACTAGGGACTGGCAATGAATCAGTCATTCTGCACCTCCTGGAGCGGAGCCCAAACGTGCAGGACCTCCCCTCCCCACCAGTGCTGGACTGGGAAGCTGGGCCCTGCCCACCAAACCTCCCTGCAAATGTCCAAGACAAATGGAGAAGCAGAAATAACCCACAAGCTCCAAGCACCACCTCATCAATTACTCCCAACTGTTTCCTTTCTTTAAAAATAGACACAATATTTCCTTTCCTTCCTGCTTCCCAGGGCAGATCGGAGGATTAATTAATATTGGATACACGTTTGGGTCTGACACACTTTATAAACAGTTAGTATTAATCAGATTGGAATTGATCAGCTCTGGTTTAGCACAGCCCTTGTCAGCCACTCTCACATCTCGGTGCTGATTGCTGATGCTGTGATACACGACTGCGCTGCATCTCAGCCCAGAGCCGACCACGATGACAGTCCCCTCTGCAGTCAAGCACTGGCCAGAGCAGACTCCTCTCTCAGCTGGGAGAAATGTTCTCCTGTTGCTCACCTCCTGCCCTTTGCTGTTTGACACACGGTGTCAATCAGTCTTCAACTCAGATGTCAATAAAAGCTGCTTTCTGGCTGCGAGGTTTCTGCTAAGCACGGCTTTTGGGACTGGAGAAGCTGTTCACCAGGGCCTGCGTGTCTTGTTCACCCCTCGGGTGATGTAACACAACAGGCACCTCCGAAAGCCAGCTCTACAACTCTTTTGCATTTTGAGAATACGTTGAAGAATTCCTCATCTGGGACAGGGGAGCACGATGATCTCACGTGGCACACGTGTGAGCAGCGAGCGCTCCAAGGAGTGGCTCGTTTGCCACCACATCAAGCAGTTCCCAACAGTGCTCCGAATCACGGGAGAGCAGGACCAGCCCCTCTGAGGGCAGATGCTGCCCTAAGGTCAGTGCGTAGGGCAGAAGGACAGCCACTGACTGCTCTCCACCAGCGCCGGAGGGATCTCGATGGGATGCCTTGCTTGCAGAGGACCGATGCCATTTTGCTCTGACAGGAATCAGGTAAAACTCTTTGCTTGGCCGTTCTGTTGTGCAGTTTGTCTCGCAGCAAGTTAGTAAGAGGAAAAAGTAAAACCATGTGAGGTGCCAGACTGGTGAGGTAGGAACTGGGACCCGGTTACCCCACTTTCCCCCGCAGTAAGACAGAACAAGCTGACTTTCCCCGGCTATAGATAGACCGAGGCATGTCCTATATCCTGCCTGCAGAGCCAAGTGATGCTGGCTCAGCATTAGCCTGGCCATCCTCCAAAATTGGATTTCCAATTAATAGCGTCGACTCATCACAGAGAAGAGGCAGCTCAGGTCTTAGTTGAAGGTCAAGGAACTTCAGGCGGTGCGGGACAGATTTACTCACCACCAAAGTTCCCAAATCATCCGCGGCACACAGGGAGAGGCCAGCTCCAGCGCATGAGCCTCTTGTCCAGCAAGGGTGACGGAAGGCGTTAGATGAAACCAAGGTGGCTGATCCTAAACCCAGCCTCACTGCAGAAACTGGGAGAGGGAGAAAGAGGCAGAGAGCTTTTCCCCTCCACTGGCAGCCACTGGGATGGAAGGGGATTTTCACCCTCAGCTAACTAAAGCACGTACCACTGGATTGCAGGTGAAAAGAGCCTCAGTAGCATTCAGAGAAGCTTAAGGAGACTCAGCTCACACCAAACCTTCCCTCCCTCCGTGCTGAAGGGTTAAGACCACCCAGATGTCCTCAAGCTGTTCCCCATATGGGATGGGGCCTTGGAAACAGGGGCACAGCAGAAACCAGCACCTTACAGGCACAGTTTGCATTTTGAAGCCTTTCTCATCCTCCTGCTTGGGCAAAGGTTCAAGATTTGAGGTTGGAGAGGAGAAGGGGGAGGAGAAGATATTTTATTTATAACTGCACATTCATTTGATTAAGAGCTGTTTCTGAAAGATTTGCCTGAAACAATACGAAGGGAAGGGGTGGGGCAGCAGGGGAGAGAAATCAAGCACTACAGTTTAATCCACGAAGCACTGCAGAGGGCCGGGAAACGGCTGGCACTCTCCACCCAGCCCCTTCTGAAGCAGCTGAGCAGAGCTCATTTCCGAGTAAAACAGACAGCAGCTCCTGAAGATGCTTGCTTTCCACGCACCCTTGGAGTAAGGAGTCTGTTCTGGACAGAGGGGATCCCTTAAATACCAGTTTCTTTCTTGGGATGGAGAAGGGTTAAATTCCCAGTGAAAGGACCAAAAAAATCCATCTACTGAGACCCACCAGCCCACCTCCTCCTCTCCGTGAGGGTGCTGCTGCTTGGCAGGACAGTATAATCACCTTATCAGTACTTTCCTGTCATATAAATTCACACACAAAAAAATCAATTAACTACCAGTGTTGTTGATTATAAACCAACTATTTACATAATTAATTACTATATCTTTAATAAATGGTATGCAGGAGAGGAAGCTGGCAAAATATAGCCATTCTTTTGGCATCATCAATTATTTGGAAGGGAAGGCAATTACACTAAATCTTTCTTCCACCTAGCTCTCTTGTCAAGGGAAATATCTCCCCCTCCTTCACCGATTCAGAGCCTGGAACCGGGCCTCCAACATCACATTACTAAATTGCTTAAGCAGCATTTTAAATAACAAAAAGGGATATCATTTAATTTTTTTTTGAAACATGAAAATCAATAAGCTGTCCTTCAGCTTCCCTGAGTGATTGGCCAGGGCTGTCTCTCTCAGAGCTAATTCAATTTGCAGCCTTATTCAGAGCAACTGAGGCTTCAAAAAATAATCAGGCTGATCTTATGGGCCCATCTGGGACTTCGCCGAGGAATTCCTTTCATTGAATTAGCTATCCTGTCCTTTTTGAAAGGAGATACATTCCTGTCGTTATTCGGAGACAGACCCTGGTCAATAATCCTTCCGATAATTATGGCTGCGCTGTGGGTTACAGCTCCTTGCACGTACATGGACAGCGACATGGGACTACTGGATGGGGAGTCCATTGGCTTCAGATGGCGTGGGTGAGGATCTCTCCAAGGGTGGATGTCCAAAAAGCATCAACAGATGTTTTCTACCTGTAAACTCTTGACACCCAGGTGCACGGGATTGGACGCGTCACAATGCTGAGCACCTTCTAGCAAGGGCAAGACTCCAGCCGAGGAGCCGGGCTGAGTAAGGGTCTTGCAGGCAAGGAAGGGTGGCCCACGGTGGGCGGGAAGAATGGCAGCGGGGAGGTAGGACTGCATCCTGCTCTGAAGGCTCTGTAGGTGATCTCCAGACTGGAGAGATGCCTTCTCCTTAGCGTAGCTGCAAGTCACCAACTGCTGCCCATCTGCAGAGGTTCAGCCAGGTGACTGCCAGTGGAAGGGACTGCCTGAGTGCTCCCTAATGCCAGAAAGGCCATGTCACCTGGCTCAGCACGCGAAAGGCATCGAGCTGTGAGCTGGGGCAGCAGCGGTACGGACAGACACCCTCACCAGCCTCCTTGGCTTTTGAGGGCAGTCCTGCTACAGCCAACAGTCTCTTCCCTATAAAACTGGTCCAGGTTGCCTTTCCTCTATAGTCTGCTCTCAAGTTTTGAGCTGGTAATTGTATCTCCTCCCGTGTCTGCAGAGCACCTAGCACAGCTCTGAATGCCACTGTATTACCGAAGATTAACCCTTCCTCCTGAAGAGCCCAGTGAACAAGGGACAACACAAAATTCCCCCCACTCCCCACAGCCACTATATTTTAAGAGCAAAACAGGAATTCAGAGCAAGTGCCCCTTCAGCCACGCAGCCTATCTCCAAGAGTGGCCAGCAGAGGATGCTTAGGGAAAGAATAAGAAACAAGTGCAGCGTGAATTTATACTTTCCCAGCTCCCAGCAATCAGTGAAATGACGGCTGTGCCAGCCCTTGCATCCAGAACATCCTCTCTAATAGCTACGCTCCAGGAATTTTCTGATGCAGGACTAGCATCTGCATGCCCTTCCTTCTGCTTCAGGAGGACTGTGTCTCCCTACCCCTGGGACGGGTGCAAGAGATCTAGATGTGACAGTAACAGGGGCTACACCAGTTAACAAAGCCGGGTAGGCAGAGAACAGAATTTCTTTACAACAGCTTATAAGATGCAGTGGGAAATGATCACTCCTTAGAAATTTCATAGGAAAATGAAACAGAAGCGTAAATCTGCTCTGGAAATCTTGACATCAGCTACAGCATTAGGTCATGCAGCGCAGAGGGAGATCCCTATTCAATTCACCGAGATTACAGACTCGTTCGTCAGAATCCTACTAGTTTCATCTCATTACAGTCATCCACCCAAGAGCATAAAAGACACTGTAGCCATTAACTGGCTGACTAGCACTGCCTCATTTTACAGATAACTTTCCCTTCTATCCCAGTATAAGGTGACCTCCCCAAGGGCTGATGCTGAGAACAGAGAAGCGGTGGCCCACTTCCCAGCTGCTTTCTCTGTACGAGAGGTTTCCTCCTCAACACACGTCTGTGTGTTTTCCAAAGAGTGTGCGTTTACACACAGCCCAGTCATAACTGAGCAAATCTGAACATCCACTGAACCACCATAAACAACACTCTGTTTGAAACATTTTCCCCATCTTTCAAGATTATTGCAGCATCTGTTGATCACATTAAGTTGTAAGTGTGCTGTCTCCATGGAGACCGCAGAGTCTCCCTGGGTTTCCAGTGACTGTATGGAGTTTCAGCAGAAAGCAGAGTCACCCAATGAGTCAATCTCCGTTCCGTGTAATGAAAGGAAAGGATGTCACCGGGCTGATTGTTAGATACGTTGGATAATCAAGCTAGATTTATCATCACGTTTTCTTAAAGAGGCATTGGTGTGGAAGTGACACCTTAAATGGGGATTTGTGTAAGGTTGTGTTAAAAGACAGTCCTTAAAAGCAGTAGGCATCCTTCTTCCTTGAAGAGATCTCCATTTATCCACAGGGAAACTCTCCCCAGGAATTTGCAAAATAACCAAAAACCATCTTGTGCAACAAGCAGTCACAGATAAAAGCCACTCTTCAAGGGGAAAGAGACCACAGACAAAATCTCTTTTGCTTTTAATCAGCTTGGGGTCTCCTTGCAAGAAAGGTAAAGAAAATATTTTTGTAATGGATCAGGGCTGAATTCAAGAGCATTCAGCCAGCATGCAAAGTGACAACAGTAATGAAGAACCTCAGTTAATTTGGCTTGCAGACTTCATTCTGTCAAATGATTGGAAGCCCTGGAATTCTGTCTTTTAACTGTGCATTTGCTTTTCATTCTTGTAAAGGGAAAAAAAAACACTATAACATCTGCATTCAAATCCTGCAGGAGGGAAATTAAACACCAAAGCAAGTAATGACAAGAAATGAACCACCTCTTATTGCAGATGCATTACAAATTAAAAAAAATAAATCTTTTTTCCTGTTCTCTAAAGCTAAGAAGGCAACAGAAGCTGACCAGTCTTCACATCCTTTACACAGAGAGACTTGACTCAAGAGGCTTTCCTGCAGGGACAGGGGAATCTGAATGGATAGAAGTGGAATATTGTGTGCAGGATCCCAGTTCCTCCCTGTAATCACGTTTCCAGCCAGCTCATCGTAATTTTTCCCCTTTTCTCCATTCTGTACAGACCTTTCTCTGCATCCTCCACCTGCAGCCCCCCATGAATTGGACAATTCTCCTCTAGGCATCACCTCTGCCTGAGTAGCAGCACAGCCGAGAAACCCACATTCCAGGAGCATTCCCACTCCTTCCACATGAGCACTGCAGCGCCGTTGCACTCGGTGGTGTGGCACAGAGAAGCTGCAGAGGGCAGGAGCTGCTTGGGAGCAACAGCGAGGGCATCTGCTCACTCGCGATACCGCCTTGGAAAAAATCCTGCACCCCAACACCTGTGCGGAAAGTGAGCGAGCTCTGTATCCCGTCTGAAGCCACACAACCCACCATTCCCATTTCCATCCCTCCACGTGGTTGCAACAGGCCACCTGGCTTGGTCTTCCCCTTTCCAGAGACTGGGCTACTCCTCACCTCCTCTTTTCAAGACAGGGAAACTGAGGCACAGAGGCACTACACAGCCTTGATTGGTGCAAACAGCGGTGACACTACGCTGCATCTTTTACTGTCATTTACAACAGAGCACAGCAGCCGTGCCATTCATCAGGCTGAGACACCGCGCCCTTCAGCTGGTGTAAGTGACTGACAAGGACCGCGCCGGAACCACACTCCCAGCCGTACCAGTATTCCATGCTTTTCCCCTTATTTACACCCGTCTCTTTCCAAAACAACACCACAGCAAAACATTCAACAGCATCACTTGCCCGAGGATGAGGGGTTCTTTAAGGGGCACTGAGCTTGGCTGCGCTTACAGGCTCTGCACACACAGACCAAACCCCTGAGATGATTGAGTGTGGCATCCCAAAAGGAGGGGAGGGAACACAAATAAACAAACTGCTCTGCTCTAAATGAAAGAGCTGCTGGATTTAATGTGACAGGGCCTGGGATGCTTCATTTGACACAGACTGGCAGCAGTCTGGTGATTGGCAAGCGCTCGGAATAATGGCTCTCTGGACTGCCATAACATCGCAAGATCATCTGCAGAGCAGCCCAGCCAGCCTCCAGCAAAGTGTGGGATCTGCTGGGCTGTGGTTAAAAATGAAATAAGCTCAGTGGCTCGGGACTCTCCGCTGCCAGGACTTGGCAGGAGGCAACGCGCAGGGTCCAGATCACACATACCTGGTTGAGCTCTCAAACGCTGTTTGAGTATTCGTAACTCTGCGAAGAGCGGTGCCCAGGCCATTCAGAACTGCAGACTTGTTGCTTCGTGTGTTTATCCACGAACAGGAAACCTTGTAGGAGGCAAGAATGAGAAAAGTTTAACTGAATTGCCCTCAGCAGTACACTGCAGAGAACTGACTCCTTTGCCCTTTCAGCGAGCAGCCATTCACAGTCCTGAACTGCAGAATCGCTCTTACTCCAGGACCAGGTCCCACCAGCTGTGCTAATTTCCAGACTGGAGCCCAGCTGCACAGGAGGGTCCTGAAGAAAGATGGAGACCACAACACTACGCACGGAGCCGTGCACACAGCTAACACTTCGCTGCCTGTGTGCAAACACCATGCTTTCTCCCTTTAATTCACTGAGCTCAGTTCTGGGCGGGGAGCACCTGCCATGGGGGAGGATGATGCTGGCACTGTTTGAGCCTGGGTACAGCCTCCTGCGACGGTCCCAGAGCTGCAGCTCTGCTGGGGCGTTGCTCTCCCCTTTGCTCTTGGCTGTGGCAGCAGAGCAGCTGTTTGAGTGGGAAAGCACTCGTGTCGGAGCAGCGGTGTGGTTCGGTTGTTGCCCAAGCTGTATTTATGGTTTTCGAGGCTGTAAGCTGGCAGTGCCTGCCTGAACAGGCTGGTTTTGAAAGCTGTGTCTGGTTCCAGAACCACATTCAGTTTGCAGTGGTGGAAGAGGATATTTCAAAACAAGCCAGGCACTGGCTTCCTTCTAGGTTAATCCATGCGGCTCCTGCCTTGTGTGTTTTGGAACATTAACAATCCCTGCAGCAGCAATGCAGCGTGGCAGCTGTGAACCTTTCCTGCTCCCCACTCTCTAACAAGCAAGAACCTAATCAGGCCCTTTTGTGTTTTGGTAACCTATGGCTACACCAGCCCCATACCTTGCCAAAATTAAAAGGAAAAAAAAAAAATGCACTGAGGGCCCACGTATCCAGAAGATAACCTGACGGGCTGTTTCCTTTCTCTGTAAGATGCCATCATTTCCTCTGGCCAAAGTCTTCCAAGCCAACGGGTGTTAAGAGTACTAGGAAAAACATTGGCTCCCCTTACTTAAAGATAAAGATTTTTTTTTTTTTTTTTAAGGGCAGCTGGTGAAACCTACAACCCCAGTTGCTAAAATCAGCATCATCTGTTATTTCCCATACCATTGCAAAATGTTCCATTTTATCTGAGCTAAAAACAGCTTTTCTCTGCTGGAAACATGCAAATATCATTCCTTCATAAAGAAGCCACCAGATGGGAACTTAATAACTGTAGACTTTAATTCACATTGCCCGGAGTTGCAAAAAAAACCACCAAACTTTGAAAATTCTTGTTTATACCCTGCTTATTCAATGGTTTAAATATGTTTCCATGCACAGGCATCTGGCCCGCAGCCGAGCTGTGTTAATACCAAGGCTGCTCTCCATGCAGGATACAAGTCAAAATGAGCGGAGCTGGTTTCGGCTCTCCTTGAGTCTTCCTGAGAAAGGGAGATTTACATGGCGTAATTGCTCTGAAGGTGAGCTGGTGGGAGTACGTCAGCTCTGCAAAAGCTGCCCTTTTTCTCTGTGCTTGTTATTTCACTCACTGTTCACTTCTTCAATATAAAGTCTGTTCCCCCCACATCAAAATGTCTGTGAAGTGAAGCAGACATTTTTCTGCTCTTGCAAAAGTATGTGGGAGAGAAAATTTTATTGGAGTTTTATGGATGCCTAAATGGCTGTGCTGTAGGAGGGGGAAGAAAAAGAGCACAGGAAGGAGATGGACAGCAAAACACAAAGCAAGAGTGATATCCCTCTGTGCTCTAAAACTTAAGCAGGGGAATGCAGAACCCAGAAACAGCAAAAGAAATAAATTCTTCATGGATCCATTTATAACCAGAACAAATGTTTGCAGTGCAGGGAGTAAAAGCAGGCCCTGACAGGGCAGTTTTCCCATGTTAACTCTAACCATCCTCCAGCACTCTCACAGAGCATTTTGGTGCAGGCTGGGCCTGGCTTTGTGCACAAGCAGCTTCCAACAGCTTCCTGCAAGGCCTGACTTAACCTCCTCCCCGGTGCTCGGCCGCTGAAGCCTCACTGTTGCCCCACGGCACCGTGCGGGCAGGCCAGCCTCCTACACGCCCAGACACGATTCCGTGCAAACCCCTACGGAGCGCACGACTGGCCCTGGCTGCTCGGAACACGGATCAGCACGATCAACCCAGGCAAGGAGAAGTTTCCTCCTGCCAGGACTCCTCGGCCTTCGCAGAGTACGCGCTAATGTCTACACCGCACTGGCAAGGCCGTGTCAGGATCTCAGCCTGCCAACGCCATCTCCTGTTTAGCTATCCGGTATCTCCTAGCTCTCGGGGCTGCTGATTTGTATCTCCAGGAGCAAATGTAATTATTATAGTTTGTAACAGGAGCTTTTGCTAGGTGAAAGCGAGCAAAGATGTGGGATGTTGGAGGTTACCTTACAGGAACAGTATCTAGGTTTAGCTGAAACACCCCTTTCTCCCACTCCCTGCCTTTGCAGGATTCCACTGTGACCAGAAGGGCTAACCACATTCCTGCTCACGCGGTCACCTCTGCTCACCACCGCCAACCAGAAGAAGCCCCACTTGTTCACTGGGGGTCCACATTCAGCTCTCTGCATCAGGGTGACCCCAGCATACACACTAACAGCACCAGGTCCGCTGTCTGCGTTTGGCATTATGTGTCTGTGAGCAGATCAAGACCCTGTAACGGATGCATGAGAGAAAACCACAACTTTTGTTGGAAAATATGTGCCATAACCATGCACTCGCCTCAAGCAGATAACCAGAAGTTAAAACCCATTCTCTGGAGACTTATCCAGAAAGAGAGGCCTAAGACTTCACCTAGGCAGCAAATGACAATTAAAACCTCCTAAATCTACCATCAGCTTTTTCTCTCTCAGTGTGCAGAAAGGAAAGAAGGTGGAAGCAGAGAGGGAGGCAGGCATTTCATACTTGCATCTAACCTGTTTTCCAGATGAGTTTTTCAATGATCAGATTCAATCTACTGTAAAAATTTCCCAGGGAGAGAAACCCTCAGCGCATGAACCAAAAATGTAATGATCTGGGAAATGCATTCCTCTTTAGGAGGAAGAAAACTGGTTTCACCTTTGTGCTCCCACTTTTATTGCTCACAAACTATGCAGATTTCTTTGCTACAGAGGGGAGAGGCACAGTGACAGGGCCATGACACTGAGCCAGCCAAAGGCACGAGAATCAGGTCCTTGTCAAACACACTGCCCCTCCGAGGGGCTGCCAAACTGCATCAGATCCAGTATCTGTCTGCTCATTCTCCTCCTCACATTAAGTACCATCCTGGGCTCTACCAGGAAGAGACTGGCCAAAGTGTATGGTTTAAGAAACCTGTCTCAAAATTTATCATCATTAGCTAACATATTTTTACATATTTTTGCCATCTGTAGCAGTGTCCACTCCTTTGGTGACGCTTGTTAAGTGCCTGGTCTCAATGGCTTCCTGTGGCAATGAGTTTCACAGTAATTATGTAGTATGTTAAGTAGCACTTTTTTTTTTATCAGTTAATGCAGTTCTGGCTACATCTGTGCTCCCAACTTCTGCTAAAAGCTCTGGTCCCTCATCAGTGCTGCTGTGCCACTGAGAATCCCCTTGTGACCGTGCCGACCCCTGGAAGCCTCTGTTTCCATTAGCAGAGCACTTCAGCAGGGTCGGCACGGCTCCGCTACCAGCACAGAGGGAAACGCTGCCGCTGCAGCTCCTCTCGCGCTTGGAGGTCCTCGCCTGTGCAAAGCCCCAGGGAATGAGGTCTTCCACTGGGTAACTGCTGTGTCTACAGCGACTCACGGGGCAGAGGTCCCAGTTTCACAGCGGTACTGAAAGAAACGGCTGTGCATCCTCCGTGCCCCGGACCTCAGGTCTCTGCTACACCAAAACAAACAGTATCAAATGCTACCCGCTCACAACAGAAGGATTTTACATGCACGTGAGGAGCCACGCAAGTTGAAGAGTAACAGAACGAGGCCTGATAGTCCAGCCAGTCCCCAGGATAAGTGTTGATGACAGTGTTTGACAGTTTTAAACCACTCAAAAAATGACTCCTTCAGAGCTTTACAGCTAGGCTGTAGCAAGCACCTTTATAACCATGGATAGAACGTGAGGTAGCATGTGAGAAAAGTTTATCAGACTGGCTGAGATCACCACCAGAACAGGCAGCTAAGGGGAACTGCCACACTCGCTGCATCAAATGTTTTCTGCAGAACAGCATAGAGCAACCGGGAAGAACCCTCAGTCCCCACTCTGACTGTTTGAAAATGCCCACGGAATAGGCAGGTAGGGAGGTAAGAGGCTCCTACCCTTTATTCCCAGTAAAACCTTAATCTGATTCTGTGCTGGCTGATACGCAGTCCCCATCACCCTTTGATTCCCTGGTCCCAAAGGCTTGCGTTCAGGTTAGTCTAATCTCACACAGCGCTGGACATCAGAGCAAAGACTGCGGGCTGCAGCACAGCCCAGGACTACAAAAACACAACCAAGATTTTAGGAGATCCGGTGCCGTCCCGAGAGGGCAGCACGCTGAGAACTGGGGCGTGAGAGCTGAATCCTGCTTAGCCTCAGTCTTCTCCCCAGGACAGAGCCGACCCACTTCATACACAATGCGCTCACTCCTCCTTCAGCGCCCAAATGCCACCGTACCATTTAGTACTACCCGTAGGCTAATTTTCTCCATCAGGGACAGCAGATTAGATCCCACAATTTCTCTCTCTCCCCCTGATTTTTCAAAAGGTCTTCAAGTATAATAAGCTCAGGTATTTATATATCAATCTGCATTACCTGAGGCACATATCAGAGACCTGGGTCATAGCAACATCATTACGGTGAGTCTTAAAGAGAGCAATGGGAATAGATAGATAAATAATTCTCTCCCTGTGGTGCCCTTTCTATTTATATGCTGAAGCTCAGAGCAGCTCCCTGCCTTGGACACACCTTCAGAAACACAGTATTTCACACCAGAGCCGCAAACATCAAGGTAAGCAGCAACCAGTCCTCCAGAGCTAAACAAACAGCCTTTTTCCCTTTAAATTACAGGCACTTACCCATCACCTTGGCTCCTGTCTTCTGCTGCTTCCTCCCACTTCTTAATCCCTTGAAGCTGTTGCATACCTGCAGTCACTGCTTTTCTGAGCATTTATGCTACATTTTCCCACTGCCAGGGACATTACAATGTGAGAAAAAGAGGTCATGGCTTGGCTGCCCAGGGGAGCAGCACCAGCCCCTCTCCATATTCTGCATGGCACTGTGGCAGCTCAGCTTTGAGCAATCTGTTCGCTCCCAGACCCTAAGGCAGACTCTTCTATTTAAGCACTTGCTTAATATTTTGCTGGGCTGGAGGCTTAAACTGAGACAAAAAAGGCCTCCAAACACCTGCAGAACTCCTTGGTACAGCATCCCTCTGATACCGGTTTACCCAGTTCCTGGAGAACGTAGCACACGTTTCTAACTGAAGAGAAAACCAAATCACGTAAGGGACTTCAGAAGGGCTGTAAGGTCTCTTGCTTACTCACTAGCTGACACAAGCAGGTCAGTTCTCTCACTCCAGTAACAGCCTTTTATTGTTGGATTCACAGGCCAAACAGAAATCAGGTTCCTCCGGCACTAGGTGATGTCCAGAAGCACTGCAAAGGTTTATGATAGCTAGAGGATATGAAGAGGCACGCAAACATTTGGAGTCAGCCAGCACACACCGCCACCCAGGTGGCCTGACCCCTTAGACCAGGGCTCCGGTCACGCTTTCCCACACGTCCCACAGACCAGCTTTCACCTCTAAATGAAACACTAAGTTTCATTCTGGTTTATAAAGGCATTTTAATGCATTGACTTGACTCTGAGGAAGAAAGTGCCTGGCATTTGTTTAAGTGTCTTTATTAGACCTGAAACAAATACTGCATCATTTAACTCTGAGGCTTTTGTTGCTGGTATCAGTCGTGTTCTGCAAATCACAGACTCAAGACTGCATCTAACCCCTAATAAGCAAGCAAACTGCTATTCGTCCACCTCCTTGCTTTCCCCCAGCTGCTGTTATCTCTGTGTGAGACTGGGAATTGGAGGAAAGAATGACCCAGTGATTGTCTAAATCAGCCCAGCTCTAATTTACTGGAATATGGTTTGAGCAGCTAATGTAACACCTACTGTGAGCAAGATGGAGCTATCTCCAGGACTTCTGTGGGCTAGGAACATTCACTTAAATGGCATTGTCGGGCTGCACTCACTGGAGGGCCTGCCGTACCACAGAGAGCAGTTAACCCTTGGAGTGGGAAATTAGGTCAAAAGAACGAAGCTTTCAACTGCAATTGGAAAAGTTAACTTTCTGCAGAAAATTGGGTGTCCTGTTTGCCTCTGTCACTTTCTCAACTCCTCATGTAGCAAATAGCTTGAGCTATTACAGCGCTCCAGTAAACAGACACTAGCAAGGCGTCTTCAGGATGCCCTCTGTCTGGCAGGAGCTTTTCCCAGCTTCCCCAGCCCTCACCGAAACGGTTACCTGTCACGCTTCCCACTGCTGGATTAAGCAGCTGGTCTCTCCCTAGACAGAAAGGATTGAATTTTTTTTCTTCTTTAAAACACTAGACTTGAGTCACACAGAAGTCATACCTGGGAGAGAAGCTGAGCTCCCTGGAAAATTACCTTCGCCTCTGCCCTTCAGCTCCTCACGATGAGGTGAGAGGAATAATTCCTCCCCTGCCTCTTGTCTGTAAGCATTTCAAGGCAGATACTGGTTCTCGGCCTGAGCACATAAAGCACCCAGGACCCCACGACAGCAGCACCCAAGAGGGCAGGAAGATGTTCATCATATAAACAGCTCCAGTTTCAACAGCAAGGTCATTTCAAGCTGTTAAGTCAACACTCACAGAGGATTCTGCAAGTATGAGACAGAAATCCTGTTTTAACGGGTTTTGGTAGAAAATCTATTTGATTTAACCTTCTTTTAAAATGGAAGGATATGTTTCCAAGAAGCAGTGCTTTCTAATCAGATGGTATAGCATTTTACATAAGAGTACATCTGTACCAGCCCAATTATGTCCATTTTACAGATGGAGAAACTGAGGCACCAAACAGTGGAGTGGTGAAACAGATGGAACCAGCTGTGGATCCGTCTGGTTCCTGAGCACCCAACCACAAGTGTCAGTCAACTGAGTCCTTTCCAGAGACACAGGACCAACAGCTCAGCAGGCTGAACTCAGTTCAGCTGGGTTATCCCAGCACCCTGGAGCAGCCCTTCTCCCAGGGACCCACAACAAGTTCCCTGCAGCAGGACTTTTGCCAAAATACAACTTTGTCATCTTCCCATGCAGCACATTTCCACTAAGGCTAGCTTCAGCCGCAGGGAACATTCACCTTCCTTTTCACTGACAAAAGGCAAAATGGTAACACAAGGAATGCAACGTTTTCAGCCTGAACTTTCCCCCTTGCGGAATCACTGGAGGTGAATTGCTCATAGAGACAGAGTTCCAGATTAAGATGCATGTAATCCCTTTACCTTGCAATTCACTGGGTTGTGTGCAGGTAGCCTGTAACCTTCTGGTTTAAAACTTGCCTTCCAGCAAGCAGAGGCACAATTCCCATTAGCCTCTGCAGTTCAGGAGCAGGAGAGGACCCCCAACGTGAAAAGCTGAATCAGTAGAGAGCACCCTTGTGCTGCTCCACTTCCCATGCTGGGAGATGCCTGCGGTGTCTTTACAACTCACAGAGGCTTTGCGTAGAGGAGGCCACTTCCAGGAGCTGACTCACTCGCCTCCCACAGAGGAGCCCACAAGACGCAGGGCTCAGCGACAGTCACAGCCGCGGGGGTATCGCACAGCCAGGCAGCGCACGGGCTGGGGAAAACCACTCTGGATGCAGACATCCTGCATCCAGCTCCTTCGTCTGTCCACATATCTACCTTCTCAGAGCAAGGACGCGCTGGCTCACACTGGGTCGCTGAAATTCATGCAGGGTCCTCCGGCCAGCCTCAGGGGAAGGCCTCTCTCTGCTCCCCTTGCAGTACCTTGGGGACTATTCACTTGGCCAGGGACAAGGCATCTCGCTTCATCTGGGGCATGTCTTCCCATAACAAGACAATCCTTTCCTAACACTGGCCTGGAGACAGACTGCAACAGCTTTAAAAGCCACTTCCGAAGGAACACTAATGAGCGTAGCACCATCTCTGGAAACAAGAAGAGAGAAAGCAAGAAAGACTGAAGTACAGGAGACAGATGTGAGGTCAGCTTCAAGAGAGACTCAGTGTCTTCAAAGAAAAGCCCACGTCTGGCAGAGGTGCCTGGGTGTCTGGATGACAGAGCCAGTCTGTGCCCCTCACTGCCCCCAGATGTCCTGCTGCTCAGACCGACCATCCAGCGAACACAACGGCATACGGACGGGCAGCAGAACCTGCTCCTACTGCCACAAAGCCAACGCGCCACCCTGAGGGACCCCCAAAACCAACTGCTAGGCTGAGCTGCTGCTGGACCTCCCCGGGGAGCCTTTTCAGATGTCCTCCTGCTCCCCTGGGAGCCATCTCCCCCTTCCTCGGATCACCTGAAGTAGGCAATCACCTTCGCAGCCCATCAGCTGCTGCCCTCCCCAGGCACCTGCACAGCACACGAAGCGCAAGAAGAATAATAGCTACCTCATCTTGCTCTAACAACAGCTAAAATCCAATTTTTAGTTACCATGTTACTTTAAAAAACAAAAACCACACAAAACCCCCCAACAGGCTTTATCCTAATTCTCTCAGGAAATAATGACTTTCTGTTATTAAATAATGTAAAATGATTGAGGTGAGTCATAAAGCATTTGTATTAACACTAATGGATCCATGATTAATTTTTTCTTTATTTTATTATTATAAAACTTGTCTGTATCTCTCCCCCCCGCCCTTCTGTCCTCCCCATCACATTTTGTTCTCAGGGGAGGTAATCAAGACTTCACTTGAATTTCTCATTACTTGAAAGGCTCTGCATCACAATATGATAATGGGACAGTTTCATAATTACAATTAAAAAAAAAAAATATCAGAGCAAGAGAAAACTAGAGAGGTTTTCAGATGCTTTTGTCTCTCAGTCATCCAGAAATTAAAGAATTGCTTTAAAAAACATATTTAAAAAAAGAAGAGAGGGCAGTTTTGACTTACTGTTATGCAAAACTACTGTGCCTGAGCTTCATTTTGGAAGTCTATCCTTTTCCTTACCTCCTTAGATCACTTTTTTTTTTTCCTTTTTCCTTTTGATAAAGTACCAGGTAACCTTAACTTCCAGTAAGATGCAAAACTAGACTAGTAACTCTTGCATTTTACCACTAGTTTCCTTACAGGCAAGTTACCCACTTTGCGTCTCCGTTTCCTATTTGCAGCAGAAGACAATACGGGAGCAAAGTCTATTTTGCTATTTTTACCCAGAGAATATCCACAGGCTTATACAGCAAATTTTAAACCCTGCCTTTAGGAGCAAGACGCAGGTGGCACAGATGAACAGAATTAGCCCTCTTCTCTGCTAACAGGCTTTGAGATCCCACAGCATATGAGGCCGGATTAGAACTGACAATTAGTAACCATTATTCTTATTATTCCTTCTAAAACTGGCCTAAGACATCATCAGCTAGAGATATGTCCAAGTGGCAAGACATTATGCTTTATGTGGGACTCTGAAAAAGCTGGAATTCCTCCCTGAAAACAGAGTCCTTTGCTGGGAGTGTTGCCCTCTAGGGCCCAAGTGCCTTCCCTGCACGGCACAAGCCACTCATCCAGATTCCTGGGGTCCCCTCACAGACTGGCTGACGGCTCCCCTGTGTGAGCAGAGGTACCTTACAGTAACCACACCGTGCCTCAGTTTACCTACAGCTTCCTCCGCAATGCCCTCAGGTGACCACCCCCAAGCAGCCCACTGCTCCATTACAGCACGGCCTGTGCAGGCTGCGGCAGGGCCAGGGATCACTTGGGGGCTTTCTCCTCTCCTTCATCCTCAGGACAAGGCCAAGCAGCAGATCCACAGCCGCAGGGAGAGACCGGTGCTGCAGGAAGGCGATCTCCCACTCGTGTTACTGCTCAGAGAACACAGCCCTCACATACAGGCCCTGAGGCCCAGCCAGGGCCCCAGCTGCCTCACCTCTGTGACAGGCAGAGGAGCACATAAGCTAAGGAACAGAAAAGGACGCTGGAAGAGCCTTTCCCACTTTCAGCTAGCAAAACGGGAGAATTTAGACTAAGCTTGTACATCCTACCTGTCTCAAAATCAACTGCGCCTCCACCAACACCCCGGGCACCAACCCAACTGTGAGAGGGTGGCCGCCCCGCCAGCTTTTATAGCCTCGCCGTGGGGCAGGGCTGGAGGCGATTGGTTGGGGTGAACAGGTTGCAGCAGGTGATTGGCTAGCGGGGGAGCTGCCCCCTCCCACCCGGGCGGCGGCCATTTTCCCGCCGGGTGTGGCTGTGCCCGGCGGGGTGGGCGTGGTGCTGCCCGCGGGGGTCTGCGTGTTTGGGTTGGTGCCTGGTGCGGGGTGGGTGCTGGGGATCCCCCTTCCGAGCCCCAGTTCCAGCTGTGCAAGGCAGCCTGGCTGTGGGGGCCATGGCTCTGGGAGGCGGCACTGGCTCCTCGGGTGTGGGCACGGCTCCCAGGACCCTGGCCTGTGGCAGAGCACGCTTAGGCGCTGCTGTAAAGCAAATAACGCCAAAATGCAAATAGTGGCAAGCGGCAAATTCTTGATTAAATATGAACAAGCCCAGAGAATTGCTTATGTCACTCACCCCACTCCTCTCTGTCCTCCATCTGTCTGCTTCCCTCCTCTCCCACTGTCTCTTCCCCCAGCCATCTGCTCAGCGCTCTCCCTCCCCTCCCTTCCCAGTCCCGCACCCTCTTTCCTCTGCAGCTGTTTCGTTTTGAGTGGGTCCCAGTTGGCTGCTCCTCTCCCTGCTTCCAGGCTGGGCCAAGCCCCGGGTTGTATATTGCTGTTTCAAGCTCCCTGGCGTTAATTCGAACGGTCAGCGGGGACGTTAGGGCAGCGCAGGAGAGCTGGAGACGGAGGGTTCCCGCTCCCCTGCATCCCCCGGGATTGATCCCCCTGGCATCCTGCTTGAAGGAGCTGCTGGTGGGGAGGAAAGTGGTAGAAGGCTTTAAAACCAGCTTAGAAACACCAGTTGCCCTGCTTGTTTGAGGACATATTTCATAGTTTTGCAGAGCAGCCGGTTTAAGGTCAGCCCCAGGGCAAGAAAGTTTCATAGTGCTTCCCTGTTAACCCCAGGAGATGCCTGGTCTCAGAATCCAGTTTGGGCCAAGGGTAAAGCAAGACTAAAACAGTTAATGTTGGCTGTACATGTAGGTAATTAAAATATTCAGTGGTCCTAATGGGAAGCATCAAACCCACCCCTTCATGAGCCTGTTGGCTATCTTGCAATGTCATTTACTCCAGTGTAATATTTGCACAAACTGCTTCTGAATCAGAATAATGGCCTTTTAGCACACTTTGCAGGTTTTTATTTGCTTTTCTCCGGAGTAAACAATAGCACAAGGCAAAAGCACTAGGTCGATTGACATGAAAATCTATGGAAAGGGCATAAACCTCATTGCTCCAGTGCATCTCCTGCATCTTCCCGAAGGATGGGAAGGATCCCCCTGCCCGGCTGGGTTACCACCAGTACTCCTGCTGCAGGGGATTTGCATGCTCTCATGGAAGCCAACAAAACTGGCTGTTGTCAGACAGAGATTGGGTTTGATCCAGACTGGCAAATCCAAGGTTCCTATAAAAGACCTGAATAAGGGCCCTGTGTCTGACAAGAAGGAAATAAAACTATTGGATTGTTGGCTTTGATAAATCCTTTCACTGACACACTCCTCAGACTTCGTCTCAGCAAAGGAAAATGGTATATGTAGAGAGATGGTGTCCTTTTTTTTTCTGGTAATTTAAATACAGTGAAACAATGACATGATATCAGCATAAAGCTGCTAGACAAATAACCTGACGTTGCACCTTCTTTCAAGAGTCCCTGGGATGGAATCAGTTTAGATTGATGCCTGATAAAGGAGGGAGCCTGTTGCCTGAATGGGGCAGCTCTTGGTGCAATAAGCAGAGCTGTTATCAAACCTGTTAAACAAATAAAGCTATGAAGTGCAGACATATTGTCTGAAGCACAGGCACACGGCTTTCCAGGCAGCCGATCTTCTTAAAGAATCCTTGATAAAGAAACAAGCCTGTTCAAGTTAATGGATATCCTCGAGTGATGCTTGGAGAGGGTGCGTGAGGCGAATGAGGATCTGCTGCGGCTGCTGGGGCACATCCCTCCCTTGCACAAACATGTCCTTGTTCGTGGGAGTGCTGCCTTCGCTGGAGCAAGAGGAAGAAGAAGGGGACCACGCAGGGCAGAAGGTGGTGGTGGATGAGCCAAGCTGATGGGAGCAGCCCCAGCCCTGCTCAGTGGTGGTAGCAAAGGAGAATTTGCACTGTCAGGAATGTTGGACCTGCTGGGCTTTGGACAAGGGCGGCTTTTTGGAAAGAGCTTACAGAGCAAGGAGGAATACTAAGGGGTCATGGCTCAGGGCTACTTTGCTCAGTATCCCACCTCCAGTGATTGCTTGCAGAAGGAAAGAGGTGTAATACAGGATTTCTGCCCAGCACGTGTCCTCCAGGTGAGCATCTTTCAGGAACTTCTTCAGTCAGAGACTATCCATACTGTCCCACCAAACAGCTCTATCCTTAGCCCGTGCTGTAGTGTCCACAAAGCAGAGCCCTGACCTTGAGATCTTCCAACTGGTAACAAGAATCGGATCCCAAAGTTACCTTTCAAACCAGCTTCACACCTCCTTCATGTGACAAGCATCTTTGGACTTTGTCCTGATTTGTCCCAGCTTGAACGAGAAGAAAGGCAGGTTCCCTTCAGCTTGGTTTCTAGCAACAACAAGAGAACAGTAATTTCACTGCAGTGTTTCTCCTCAGGAAAAAAAAACAACCCACAATTTGTTTGTCTGCCTGTGACAGGGAGAATTTTTCATGTTACCATCAGCCCTGGAGTTCATTCACCTATTGGAAAGATGTCCAGCTTCGACGGATGTTTAATCTTACTTGAAAAGAGATAATTAGGAAAACACACACAAACACATGTGCCACACGCTCACAATCTCATTAGGGACTGCTTTGTCCCTCAGCTGAGGAAAAGGTTTTATTTTGATGGTGGGGGTGAATGTGTTTTCGTGCTTGTTCAAGGGGTGTGTGTGCATATGAATGTACCCACGTGCATATTTAGATGCACATTTATTTCTCTGAAGGGGAGAGGTTTTTAACTTGTTGAAACCTGTGAATTTCTTTGTCCTGGTTCCATTTTTGGAAGCAGATTTTGATGAGATCTCTCCCATCACTGCACAGAGAGCATCTAATCACGCTGTACAAAGACAGCCACAACTGACAATGCGTCTCCCTCTTCCAGGAGAAAGGAAGAGGGGGACAAAATGAATAATTCAAGTGATAATTAGCAGTGTAATTATTCCTGTTTTTAGAGTAACCTACAGGACAGAACATCAATGAATGAGTCACTGGCAAAGTATAAACAGAAATAATTTGGAAGATGCTGTCCTGATGCTTTAGAAGGGGACTTAGCAGAGACTTTCTCTTCTGATCTTACACTGGCATCAGGAGCCCCCTCCGGCTGCTCCCTCTAGGTCAAAACTGGCATCAGTCATCTGGAGCTCAGCTAAGGGAGAAAAGCTTCAAAAGCCATGACAGGCAGCGAGGGCACGCAGGGAGGACACGGGCTGGTAGAGCAATTGGAGCAGGGAGCAGAGATGAGACCCGTCAGCTGAACATTCGTAGCATCAGGCAGAGGTCTGGGCTTGATTCAGACCAAGGAACAATCTCTTGCTACACGTCTACGCAGCCCGGTGTAGCAGATCCCAGTTGCAGGTTTGGCTTTGATGCACTCCAGTCCTGCAAATAACGATGCCCAGAGCTCAGATCTGCATGAGGGGGGGTTGAGATCCGCTGGTGCTGAAGCATGGGAAGGGAAAGGAGGTTTCATCCCTGCATTTTAGGCTGAATCGGGAGAGGAGAAGATAAAAAGCTCATTCTCAAGCTGTTAATGCTGCTGGGCCAAACCCTCTGTACAGGGTGGAGTTGTCACATACCTGGTGAAGTCTGGACTTCAGCTGCAGCTCAGACCTCTGCTTGACCAACTGCCTTATCAATCTTACAAACTTACAGTCACTTTTGCTTTTTAAAAACCCGGAGCATCTCTGTTTAAAATGAAACATGAAACCTCTGAGGCTGGAGCAGCTCCCGTCCAAGGAGACACTGAGGCAGCAGGAGCAGCCTGTAAAAGCGAACAGCGGGATGCCTCTTGGCACTGTAGCACGAGAGGAAGAAAAGAAAGATGTCTTTAATTTGCCTGGTAATGATCAATATAGAATCAAATCTGACCTTGAATTTTAATGGCTCTGCACTAATAGGAAGCCAGTTGCAGATGGATGGAGGAGGATCAGAGTAGCCTGGGGAAGGGCGGGCTGGGTGGTCCAACGCACTGCACCCTACGTGGTCACCCCCTACCACCATGGATGTGCTTTTCTGGGGCTGGCAGAGGGAAAATCGCTCTGGGGTGGCAGTGGCTGGGGATGGGCTGCTGCGGGCGCAGGAGGCAGCATGGCCCAAGGCTTCCTGAGTTCTCCCAAGTGCTGTTTCATCTGGCAA
Source organism: Tetrax tetrax (assembly GCA_009806455.1). Taxonomy (NCBI): domain Eukaryota; kingdom Metazoa; phylum Chordata; class Aves; order Otidiformes; family Otididae; genus Tetrax; species Tetrax tetrax. The sequence continues at coordinate 23,479 of WHYT01015469.1, read as the reverse complement.
TTTCAAAGTAAAGTTGTAAAAGTAAAGGCATTTACAAACAGGTAAACTGAGTCAAGAAGCAGGTAAGTCCTTGGCCGGAGGTCACACGGCAGCACCCAGAGCAGAAGCAGGTCACCAAGGTCCCCAAGGCACCCTCCCCGTGAGACTGGGGACTCTTCATTACTCGCGGTCGTTGACATGTATCAGATGCAGTCCAGACTAGATGGTTCAACTCCTGACCCAAGGCACTGACAGCGTTTGCAATTGTCAGAGACTCCTTAAAAAGAGAAAAAAAAAGAATGTGTATATATGTTTATATATATAAATAAATAGAGATGGGATTGACCAGTTGAAGTTATATAGCAGCTGTTAACATTGGCATCTTTATTTGCTGCATCAATTGTATTTGGCTTAATCTTTTTCCCACAACACTGAAAAAATTTGACTCATCTTCTGGTTTTTTTTTTTTTTTTGTTGATATAGAATCATTTTGACAGTTATCCTGCTGGCTGTTAATAAATATCCGCACTTTCTATGATCAATCATAAACCAAATCCAATCGCCTTTTCACTTTTTATTTGGCCTCAGTCCTAACAAATCTTGCACTGTTTTATTGACTTTAGTCATGAGTCAGCAGCAGAAGAAAGAAAAATAGAGGGCACCCATTGATGCCTGTCCGTCTGTCTAAGGCCAAGATAGCCCAGAGGAGCTGAGGTGGAAACCAGGAAGATATTCCTCTGGAGCTGACACTGCCTGTTGAACCACCCCAGCAGGTCCCTTTGCCTTTCCTTTCTTGTGTCCCCTCCCAGAGGACAGAGTGGCACCGCAGGGAGCTGAGCACATTTTTCCCTTCCCTCAACCAAGGATTCACAGAACCGGCTGTCTTCTGTCGAGCCCACAAGAAAACGGGGTTATCTTGCTTCTCCAGGAGCTGTGGGAAGGGCTTCTCCTCCTTAGTGGTCTCTCATCTGGACTTCTAATGTTCACCAGTCTGCAAGTTTCCCCCTTCCCTCACCCCTCACGTTCGGGGGGAGCAGAGTGGTACGGCTGTGGTCTGGGGGATCTGGTTCCTGTAATGCAGCGGAAAGGGAGCGGAGGGAGGTGGAGGGCAAAGGATTCTCCATCTGGCGCGTTCCCCACCACGTGGCCATTCCTTGTGTGATGTCTGTGTTTTCTTCCCTCTCTCCCTCCCAGACTTCTGCCTGCAAAAACGGTCCACCGAGCCCTTGAAAACTGCCAGGGAGAGGAGGCTCGCCTCTCGGCACAGATCCTGTATCGCATGGTGGGGAGGAAGGAGGCAACAGCACTCTTCTGCTCTCAAATCGGGGCTGGATCTGCCCTTGCTAACCACCCCGGGAGGCGCCAGGATGCTTTACAAGCAATTCTGGTATGGTTTCTATTTCCAAATGTTTCCCTTCCTAGCAGAACAGGATTCAAAGTTCATACATAAAAAATAAATAAATAAAAACAATCCTGCCGCCAGGGGAGAGGGTAAAAAAAAAAAAAAAAAGGATAAAAGCAAGAGAAGCAACTTTGTCCTTTGGTGGCAGCAGTGCCAGGCTCCTGCGGTTGGAACCCCAACGAGAACCAAAGTATCTTCATCATTATCTAGCTGCAAACGGCAGCTGCTCTGCCAGCCGCTGCTCGGGTGGGACGGGCTCTTTTACGAGAGCGGGAAGGGAACAGTGGGGCGGGGAATTAAAATATGGGCTACAAATTGGAATCGGCAGGGGGTGGAGGGGGATTCAGCTTAGCCGGTGGACGCCCAGCGTGCTCCCTATTTATGCTGTGCCAATGACTTTGCTCTCAAGCGGCTTGCAGAAGAGAGAGGGAGAGAAATATATATCTATCCATCTTGCAGCTTGCCTTGGCCCAGGAAATTCTTGCAGACGCCAGTGGCAGGAGAGACTGCAGTGCCGTAGGTCAGACAGTGATGCAACAGCCCATCCGCAGCCGTGAATTACCCGCCCTTGTGCAGGTCGCTCTGTCTGGAGAATCATCTTATGGATGAGGAATTGGCTGGGGAGGAAGGGCAGATGCAGCGGAGGCTGCTTCCCTTTATGGTACTGCAAAGCCCGTACAGGGTGGAGGCCAGGCTGAAGACAGGGTTTGACTTGTCAAAGCTCATCCCCAGCCTTACCTCACACGCAGGGGAACCTGAACCCAAATTTATGCTCCTGTGTGACCTTGACACCTCCGTGTCTCGGTTTTCCCGTCTTTAAAATGAGAATCAGTGTCCAGCACTCAGAGCAGCGAGAGGATGAACATGTGGAGAGCTGCGCGGTGCTTGGACGGGTCTGCGGTGGAGCCACGCTGCCCTCCCTGGAGCTGCGGCCCCTCTGCAGCTGGATGGCCCTTTCCAGCAGGACCCCATCCTTGTCTCTGCTTCTGTGGCCCCATATCACCCCAAACGTGACCGGCAGGCCTGCACTTGGCACGCACTGCTGGGAGAGAAGCACGCAAGGAGAAGGAAAATAGTGCCTGAGAGGTGCCTCCCTCGCGCAGCGAGGCCTGAGAGCAACCAGAAATAGAAACACGGGGCCATGAATTAAACAGGCTGCGATCTCTTGTCTGTCTCCAGCGGGGAGTTCAGCTCAGGGCAGATCGCTCCTCTGCTTGGATGGACGCAGGGGTGCTTCCCTGGGATGGCAGGGCATGGGTCAGCACGTGCCCCACCCCGCTGGTTTGAACGCGGGCGGTTCCCCTTCCCGTGCCATCCTCACCTCCCGGCACTGCTGGGCTCTTTGGGACACTGCTGACCAGTCCCCGGCACTTCCCAGCTCCTCAACACCCTGGAGCATCCCCCAAAGAGATCTGCTGCCCAAGGGCCTGAGCCACTGGTTTTCTCTACGTGTCCCAACTGGGAGACCACTGTGCCTGACCGTGCAGAACTGGGGGTGCTGTGAGGGGCAACTGGGGAGGCACGAAATACTTGCAGCTCAACTGGGCACAGTCCCCAAGGCTTCAGCAAAGGGAGACTGTCCCTGAGGAACACCTTGCCTGACTGAACCGATGTGTAATAATGCGACAGGCGGCTCTTTGCTGAGGCTGTTGGATAGAAAACAGCCAGGACCTCGCTCTACAGGCTTCTCCTGCGGCAGGGGACGGTATCACCCCGTTACGCACGCTGCTCCCAGCCCTGGAGGGGAGCACAGGGCTGCGCTTAGCATCTTACCCTGACATTGGTTGTGATTATTGCTCCTTTGGACGTGAATCTCTGCTGGCCTCTGTGCCAGCAAACACCCCGGTTACCTGAGGTATGGCAGCAGCGAGCTGTGGTCCTGCCGATTGCTGCTTGGGTGGGAGGGTGGCAGAGGCAGGAGGAAGGGCACAGTCCTGGGGCCAGGCCCCCCAGCTCCGCTTCTCTCTCCAGGCTCTCTTGGCTCTCAGCAATTGTCTTGATTCCCTTCGGCAGCACCGAGGAAGGACCAGACTTTCCCAGCAGCGGGCAGGCATCGGGGGAACATCACTCGGGCGGCAGATGATTAGCTTTGCTGACAGCTGTCTCAAGTGGATGTGATGGATGGTGCCTTCGTCTGCCCGAGCGCCGGAGTCTATCGCGTGTCTCTGAAGTCCACCAGACAGCAGAGCTCGCAAAGGATTAGCCCCGCGCATCCCTGCAGCCCTGGGGCTCCAGACAACTCCAGGAGTGACGGGGAAAGTGAAGGAAGTAATTTAGAGCCTAACGAGGGGAAATGCACAAAGCCTTGGCTCAGCCTGAAAGCTGGTTGCTTGAGAAGGGCCTTGATTTTCATCTGGCTTTGCAGATGCTCTGAGCAAGTTTTCCTAACTCATGAAGGGAAACGTGTGGGGATTTGACATCGGGATGGCTTCTCCCTCCCGTCTCTAGCATCGCTTCGTTAGCTGACCTCGCAGTCAATGCACGGCATTTCCAGTTCACAGATAAAACACATTTGCTAGATGGCTCACACATCCACGTGCCAGATGGCGTGTGGGGACACAGCCAGTCGTACAGACTGGCCACACGCAATTAGGCTACGAACGCAGCTTGCACCCAGACCAGCTGTGGTGAGCTTATATATCGCCGATGGTCCGCACACCCCGTACTTACCTTGGACCTCGGGGACAACCACGCTCCCATTCCCTGCTCCTTTGCTCCTTTTGCTGCCTGCAGGTAGCATGTGTCCCCCTCTACGTGTACCCAGGTCACTTGCAATGCTTAGAGACAACCGCCGCGTCCATCACATGCAAGTACGTGCAAAGCGTGAGCACGGACACTGGTGCGATACCGATCCCTCGCACGCAGTGGTGTTTTTACGTGGATCAAACAGCCACGGGGTGCCTTGGCTGGAAGTTGCAGCTGGGATGTGCACATACATCTTGGGGAGGGGACAGTGCTTGGCTAACCAAGGGCAGGAGTACCGCACACTGCTCTCCGTTAGGGATGCGTGGGGAAAAGGATCCTGTAAACAACCGGTCCAGACAAAGCAGGGATTTGGGGACCCTGAGATTCTCTGCTTCCCTCTGCCTGCCCCTCTCCCTCACTTGAAAAGGCCTTGCCTGCCCCTGCAGAAGCCCTGTCTGCTCTGTCTCCCTCATTTCATAGCATTAATTGGCCGCTGCCTTACTGGGCGAAATCTCACCCAGGCTGTCAGCTCCAAAAGCTACCGGGAAGGCACTGACGCGGGGAAGGGTTTTTAACCTGTCACAGAGGCAGCTGGGGAAAGGAGCAGGGCTCGGCTGCCTCTAATTGCTCTTTACGCAGAGGTGCCTTGTTTATTCGATTAATTTGGAGCCATCAAATGCCAGAGCAGCTGCTGAGAGGGGGGATTTTTTCCTCTCCAGAAGGGTGGGGTATGCAAAGCCCCTTCTTTCCTTTAAACAATGTCGTTTCTTCATCTTTATAGGCATTAATGCTTGTGCCCTGGGTGGGAGCTGTGTTGAAATGGGTCTGTAACGTTTTTTTCCCCTCGAAGTCAGCAGAAGGTTGGTGTCAGGGCAGGATGGGAAATGCCAGTCTAGACCCAGGAGTTAAACCCTGCAGGCTGTGCTGCCTGGCCGAAGGAAATACCTGTTTCCATGGATAAATGAACAGGTGTTTACAAAGTACCAGATAGTCCCTCTTCTTCAAGGCTGCAAATCCCAGACCCAAATTGTCCTCCTTGTGAGCAAGCAAAACCCCCTCCATCCTGATCTCCGAATGTCGTACACCGGCCCTAGGAAACCCTCAGCAACGGCCGCAGCCTGGAAGGGGGAGAAGGACTCCTCGCTCTGAGACATAAACCCGTAAATCGGAGCAGAACACGTTTCCTCTGGGTTTCACAGCTCTCTGTATGTTAATTTGGCTGGCTGCACTCTCTGCGTGCATCGTGCCAGGAGCCTCTTTCAGCAAGGTCCAGGATTTGGCTTTTTAGATCAAAATAAAATAAAATAATACAAAAAATCTTGTTTCAGCTTGCCTGTTCACAATCAGATTTTCCCTGAGCACGGACAGCAGCCTTACCAGCCATTTCGGTTTGATAGCTGGGGTTTTATTCACGTGGATAATGAGTTTGGCAGGAGGTTAATAAGTGTCAACTGAAAGATAATTTAAGAGTTGTAAAGATAAATTTGTTGTGCGCTCTTTTTCAGCGCGTGTGTCTAATATCTCAGTGCCCATAACGCACACACATGCAGTGCACAGGCTGGTTTTGAAGCCTGTAATCTATGTGGTTTTCTTTATTCCTTGAGGTATTTTAAATATCTAAAAGTCCCAGGGAAAATCCTGCTGCATGTAAATTCCCATCTGTCTTTTTTTTTTTTTTCTCTGTCCTGGGCAAAGCGATTAGATTAACACAAGGCGGGCAACAGGAGAAAAAGGAAAAGAGCTTTAGGAAAGTGGCTTTTCCTCCCCAGCACAATGCCCAAGCTGAGGATTTCCTTGCGGGCTAGGCAGAGATGTGGCCCTTCTGCAGAGTTTTGAGGTAGAAAGGGAGCCTTTGAAAAGGCTTGTCTGGGTTTAGGCAGCTGGATTTTTCTTCTTCTTTTTTTTTTTTTTATCTTTAAAATAGGGTTTTGCTTAAAAATACTCTGTGTGTTGCCCCACTGAAGCCGAAGTAACGCATGCTTCCGGCGTAGATGGTGCTTGGCTGGAGCTCAGTACACCCAGAGCTCAGGACACTTGTTCCCAGGGACAACAGGAGCCAAAACCCCCCGTGGGGACGTGGCCCTGGATCTCTCCTACCCCAACATCCCACTGGGCAGCACCTCCTGTGCTCCACTCCATCCCACCCTCCTCCTAATCCCTTTAAAGCAGACGGGTTTAAGAAGGATGCGGTGGTGGATGCTGTGCAGCGGGGGCGAGGGAGAGGACAGCGGGGCTCTGTCGCGAGTATCAGTACGATGCTGTTCCATAAAACAACCCCCGCCCCCAAAGTTAAAGATTATTTACATTTTAGATACGGGTAACAACCATAATCTATTTGATTAGGCGAGGCTTGAATTAAGTACCAAATTTATCTCTCTACATTGTCAAACTTAATAGTAGTTTAAAGATAAACCTCATTGAAATCCTGCCTTCCCTGCTGGGCTAATTAACACCCATTTAGGCTCTTAAACCTTTGATGGGTGTTTCTATTCCAGTGCTTTGGTAATAGGGGAAGCTGCTTTAATAAATCAGAGAAAAATCTCCACCGAGCAGCGCGAACCAAGAGGCTCTCTGACCAGGTGTGATGGGTTTCCAATGTGGGAAGGGAGATAAAAGCTCTTGCTTGATTAAATACCGCTGCTGGGTTGAACTCGGCGTTTTCAGGGGCTGGCACTGCTGATGTGTGCCGAGTGTTTTACGTCGAGGTTGGCCCTGTAAAATGGGCCAGATCGATGGGGAAACTCAGCCAGAGCGTGCTGAACCCCATGGGTGGCTGCTCGGGCGTTTGGTGGCTTTGTGTCTGGGTAGATGGACGTAGTCTGCAGAAGACTGTGAGGACTTCAGATTCTCCTTGATGGGGAAATATTCTGGGAAAGCAGTGCCCACATAAGGGAAAGTGGGAATTTAACATGGTGGTGGTAAAGGAATCCCAAGTGACTGCTGGAGTCACGTTGGCACTGCGATGGGATGAACCCCAGTTTTGCCCTACCAGAATCGGGACTGGTGGATCCAACTGGGGGTTACAGCCACGAGCTTCTCCCGCATTCCTTTGGTACTGCTCGTGGTCCATGTTTGGCTTTTCAAGGAAATGCCCAGTTACTCTCCTCAGTGGCTTGGTCTGGATTTGTTTTGAGACAGGAAAAAGCCTGCTCCTGGCTCCTTCACCCATGTGTAAGCTTAACCCGGTGCCCCAACCGCTCCTCGAGCAGCGAGAGAGCATTGGTGGGGCATTCGTCCTGGACTGCAGCCACAACCACTGTGAACTGGAGACAGAACCAGAGGGCAGGGAACAGTTTCAGCCCCCAAATACCCCCGAACACTTGGGCAACCCCTGCTCCAGCACCCAAGTTGTGGTGCCCTGGGCTGCAGGCAGGGTCCAGGGTGGCTCCTCGCTGCTGCCCAGGGAGAGTGGCTCCCAGATCCCCGCTGTGCTTTGAGGAGTGAGAACAGGGCAAAGAGAGATGGTGCCACATTTAATTAACTCTCAGCAAAACCAGATTATTCTTAACATTAAACTAATCTTCAAAAAGGGAACCCTTTAAATGAAAAGAGAAAGTGCAAGGCTAGGAAACCATTAATTGATTCCTTATTCATTAACCTTTGCAAACCACTCAAAAGAGCTGGAAAATGACTTCCTTTGGAGCAAGGGCTTACACAGGGGCTTGGAGGAGCCTACAACACACAGGGCAGGAGAAGGGACGGTCCCAAACCACGCCTTGTTTTGCCAATCAGAGAGCAAATCTTCATGCCAAGTCCCTGCTGGAAACATCGCTGATCTTGAGCAGGCTCATCCCAAACCACCCTGGAGCCACACAACAGCTTCTGTGGTATGTAATCTGCAAACCTCCAACTTCTCACACCCATCACTAGGCCTAGCCGCGCAAGTCTCATGATAATTAGTTTTCCTTTTTCAGTCCAGAGCTGCTGGAGTCAAGGGATTTGCATTAAAAAAAAAAAGTCCTCCTTAGATGAGATGGTGAAAAGCAGTTTGCAAAGGGCTCTTGGGTTTAAAAAAAAAAAGAACCACTCAGAGCCAAATGAGGCTGACAACAGTATACAAAAATCTAGATGTCAAATCTCCAGCTTGATCACTGTGATGAGTCAAATGGGGAAGGGAGAGGAGCTGCCCGGGGAGCACCAGCACCGCGGGACCTCAGCACCTTTTTGCCGACACCCAGAGAGTCAGTAGGAAGATGCAGCCGGTCCCACGCACCCACGGACCCCGAGTGTCGGCACACGTGGCCGTAGGTCTCTGTCCTGCTCCTTTGCCCGGCCGTGTCGCAGCTCCTGGTCCTGCAGCCCCTCCTGCCCCTGAAGGCAAAGATCCTGCATTGGTTTATTTTGCTTTGCGAAGGCTTTTCCCTGGGGAGCTCCACGTGCCCACCGTCCTCGGAAGGTGGACAAACAAGGGCAGGTTCCTTAGCCGCTGGGGAAGAGAAGAAAGAAAAAGCTTGCCTGGTCAACGGCTGCCAAATCGCCTTTTGTTTGTGCTTAGCAGCACTCGGATTTTCCCTGATCTGGAATGACACTTTTCTCCCTTTCTGGGGTCTTGTTTTCTCAGTGTTTGATTCTTGTGCCAGGACTTGGACAGAAACTAAAGCTAAAAGCTTCCTCCTCTGGAACTAACAACCCTGTTTCCCTGACCTCATCGGCACAATGGGGCAAAAAACTGGAAGCGTTTTCTCTTTTCACACAGTTTAGGCAGAAGGGAACCAAACCCTTCATGGGAATGCCTGGTCCAGCCTCTCTCAGAGAGCACAGACCCAACTTGGAGATGTGGTACCTGCAAAGCTCAGATGAAGTCTGGACGTTCCTGTCTGGGGTAACGGTGATATGCTACGAACGCAGTGCTTTGGAAACAGGTCAGAGCAACGAGAGGCTGCGTCAACTGAATGGTTCCTGTTTGCAGGAGGAGCTGGATTTGCTGCAGGAGGGCCGGAGGAACCTGCGTCCCTCAGAGCCCCAGCCTATGCTGCCCCTTGGGCTGAGCGTTCCCATCTCTAGCTGGGAGCATTAAAAGATTTGCGCACTCCGTGAACATGGGACGCGCAGCACGCGCTCATCAGCGTCTCTGTATTGCAGCGGTCTCTCAGCGTGGGGATGAGTTGCAGCTTTAGCAGTGTGCAGCAAAATATCATCTTCCTCAAATATCAGATATGCGAGAGATCACGTGCTTGGAAAGTCACAGGTCCTGATCTGAAACCAAACCCCCACAGACCACCTTCTCCTCCTGCACATCCCCTGTACAGTATGAGGGCTGTTTCCTCGTCGCTGCTCAGCATCCTCCCTCCTCTCCCGGGCTCTGTCCTCGCTCCCCTGACTCCTCCTGCTTCGCTCAGCGTTTGAAGCTGGGCGCTCTTTCAAGCGGTCTCTAACGATGCTCCATTGATCTCAATTATCCAGAGACAACTCTCGCTTATCCCGAGGCCGATTAAGCGGGTTGCAGATTAATCATAGCCTGCTAAGGGTCCCCTTCAGCCCCCTCGCTGGTTCCTTACATCTTGATTTTGTTCTTTGAGAGAAAACACACAAGGCGCTGTGTGCTCCTGCTTTGCGTAACTCACGTCACGACGGTGCCTTTGCTGTATCTACTTCTTCAGCCGGATTATTAACCCGGGCGCGTAAGGCCCAGCTGGTATTTGTGTTGTATTTCTTATTTCCATCACTGAGAGCTGGGCACCCAGGAAAGCAGAAAAACAAAACAAAAAGCCTCCAAATAAATTATTTTCTCCCAAACCAGCAAATTTTTCCTCTGTTGAAGTGAGGCCCCTCATCAAAGTGCCCCAGCGAATGTTTCACTGTGTTCAATGTCCCGCCAGCGTGGCTGGTGGTGCCCAGGAGGAGACCTCGGTGCCTGACTGGGGGACAGATGCTTCTGCACGGAGAAGCTTGGCAGGGACTGGACATCTCTGGACACCTGGAAAGCACAAAGTGCAAGGGTTTCCCCTCCACGGACAGACGGAGGGCACAACCCTGACCGTGAACCTGCGTCCCCAGGGACACACGGGTCCCATCAGAGCCAGGCAGGGTGCTGGGGGCCGAGCACGGGGCTGGGTGGCCTCTGCATCTCCACCCCCCTGCCCGCAGTGCTCCCAGGGCGTGGCGACACAGGGGGATCGCTCTCCCTCCTTCCTCTCAATTGTTTTGGCTTTCTCTGAGAGTTTACAGCAAGATGCTTCTGTCACGAGGAAGAACGTGTGGAGGAGAAGGGTCATGACATGTCTGGAAATCAGGAATATTAGAGCAAAATTTGCTGAAAGAAAGGAGGAAAAAAATATCAATAGCACACTACTCTTCAAAAGCTTGCTGTTTTCCTACTTCTTTTGCTTTTCTTCTTTAAGCTCTTGGCTCCAACTTACCAAAAGGGAAGAAGATAAAAAAAAAAAAAAACCACAACAAAAAACCCGTAAAGAAAAGCAGCGAGAGCAGCAAGCACCGCACGGCTGCCCTGCTCGGGCGGGCTGGCTGGCTGCGAGGTGCAGCCCGGGCGAGGCGCTGCCGGCCCCGCGCTTTCCAGATTAAGCATGAGTGCTTTGTGCAGATAAAAGGAAAACTCTCAGCCCTGGAATACAGACTCGTGTAGCGGCGCTGTCAGGTTAGAGAGGGAGCAGCTGCCTATGGAAAAACAGATAAAAAGCCAAGAGAGAGACTGGTGTGCCTTTGTGTCTTGAGCGGTAAACTGGAGATGGCTTTCAGAGGGGAAAATGCAAAACTTTGAAGCGTATGTGTTTGTTTAATGTATTATACAGCCACACGTGCAGCTCCACATCCACTAAATACGATTATATAGGCACGCACGCAAATACGTGGACACACACAAGCGCTTGGAGCATCCTACGGCCTCCGACGCTTGTGCCTCCCGGCCACGCGTGTCCGAGCGACGCAGCACTGAGACACCCTGCTCCTCCACTGACTGCCATTTTGTTAATTATCCTTCTTTTCAATTAACTCCTTTACTTCCCTCCTTTCACATATAGCAAGTGACGGTCCCCGAGCCCTCCCTAGCATCCCATGGCAGACGGCGGAGGCAAGTGTTCTGGGGACGGGGACAACAGGCCCAGTGTCTGGGGGCCAGTTACATCTCCGGGTGGGCTGGGAGGAAGGGAAGGAGGAGGACTTCTGGCTCTGTGTCTGCTCTGGGAGTTGAACGCGACAGAGAAAGGCTAACAGCAGAAGCAAAATTATTTCCCCTCTTCCCCGAGCCTGGCTCACTCTCACACACTCCCACAATCTAGCCCATGATCTTTAAGTGAAACTGGCTTTTATCATTACTTGTTCAATCGAGTCACTCAAAATTTCAATTAATGGCAGGGAATTATTCCATTCAGCACAGAGTGAGGGTTTTTTCCCTTAAAAAAGAAGCGGCTGTCACGTTGCTGATCCAGCCCTGGGCAGTGTCTCCCAGCACCTCCCTATCAGCCCGGCAGCGACGCTGGGGGCTTCCTGGCCTCCCCGGCGCCGCAGGTTCAACCCACTGCTGCTTTTTATAGACAGAAAGCACCAACCCTGCTGATAATTTGGGGGTTTTTTTTGCCTCCTTCCCTAATGACCCTGCACGGGATTGCTCCCTGCTCGCCCAGGACGATGGGCAGTGCCCACCCTGCGATGGTGAGGGAGGGGAGGATGGAGGGAGAGGGAGGTAGGAGAAGAATCCATTTGTAATTACCGAAATAAACACAAGCCGGGGAGAAATGCAAATGCCTCGTGTTGTGAATTGCTTGACAGAAGAAGTGACAGCTTTTTATTAGGGTGATAACAGCAAGGAGTTTTAAAATAGAATAATCGGTGCAACAAAAGCAATTTTCATTCTGAATTTTCATTTTAAATGGGTGATCTTATTTTAATCAAGCGAGTCATTGCAAAATGTTTTTAATTACCAAAAGTCAAGAGCTATATTGTAATTTTAATGTCTACTTTCAGGCTCATGATTAGATTTATACAAACTGGGGGAGCTGGGGTGGAGGGGTTGTTGCCCCATTCTGGCTTTCTGTCATTTCCCCCTCAAGTGACATAAACTCTGAATTTACCATTCAAAAAAACGAAAAGGCTTTTCGGAAAGTGCGCTCACCTTGCCAACAAACACAGAACGGGCTTGAAGCAGAAGATATTTGTTAAAATCTGGGTTTGTTTATTTTCTTCCCCTATCTCCTTCTGTGTTATGCGAAGCAGCTGAGCTGCTAACACGAAGTTTGACTTTTTGTGCTTTTGAAGGCATTCTGGGACGCTGCCGTGCGCCGAGAGATTGGACCACTTCCCGCAGGCTCCGAGAAGGATCTGCAGCCACCGTCTACCATCATGCCAGCCAAAAGGCTAACTTCAGGCTCCATTCCAAGCCCAAACGCCACCCCTTCAGCAGGAAAATGGCTGAGGCTTTGTGGTTAGAGCCGAGCCTACGCAGCCAGGTCCTCCCTGGTCCTGTGAGGGACCCCTCCGACACCTACCCCAGAGTCAACGGAGTCATCAATGCCGTGCAAAACGGGTGCAAATTAGGGAAGGGAGAAGCCAGCCTTCTTTTTTTTTTTTTTTCTTCCCTTCCTGGTGCAACCTGCTAAGGTATCTTCTTCCTCATGTTTAAATATGGAAAGTTTAAAATTGAAGATCTTATTTGAATGAGCATGGCTGCAAAAAGCAGACGTGGTCCTGGCCAGCCCCCGAGGGATGCCTCCAAAGTGGTCGTACTCAATGGGGCTCACTTAGTGTGTGGGTGTCCTTGCTGTTCTTGGAGAGTTCAGCTGAGATGTCCTGGACCCATCAGAGAAATCTCTCACGGTGTTTAGATAACCCTGACCTGGCCTGCAGCAACATCCAAGCAGTGGGAATGCCTCCAGATCTGGGAACAATAGGAATGTGCAGCACTGTGGCTGGCATGTCCTACTCGGCTCCAGGCTTCCCTGCCCTGGCCAAAGCAGAGAAGGAGGGATGAACCCGAGCTGCAGCTGGGATGTACATGGCCACAGGATGTTGCTTTTCAGTGCACAGCGAGAAGGAAACTCAGCAGCATGCAGCTCTTGGGAGCTCATCTGTAGCCACTCAGCAAGAGCAAAGAGGGATTTTGCTGAATTCATGCTTTGTAGCCTTCCCCCATCAAGACCTACCCTAGCATTGGAGGGAAGCAGCATTGGCTCCTGTAGGAGGAACCCTTCACTCACCCCATGGTCCCACCAGAGATGATCTCTGTCCAGAAGACGGCTTGAACTTCATGAGCAGCCCAGGGTCTGGAGAACATCTCCAGCTTTACCACCGACTTCCCACATCTCCCCTCCAAGTCCTTTCAAACTCCAGTGTACCGCACTAGCCCCGAAATAAGGAAAAGTACTTACAACAATTAATATAGAAAAAAAAAAAATCTGTACGACTTGGAGGCACTGGCTTTCAAGAGTCAGTGTAAGAAGGTGCTCTCGCATCCTTTGGCTTTATGTGTCTTTTCCTCCTGTGCTGCTCACTTTGCTCCTTTCATGCTGCTGTTCAGACCCGGAGCGGTGAGAACAGATGAAAGCCATTTGCAAATATGTTCTCAAAAGAAAAAAAATCTGCTTTCCCCCCCATTTCAAAAGGAATTCCTGTTGCAGTGCATTGTTCGCATGCAGGGATTAAAAACGCTTGAAAGCCCGAACCAGAAGGGAGATGTTGCGTTTCTAAATTCTCCAGGAAGGCATGAACGAAGACACAATACGCAGCCAGCGCTGACATGCACAAACCGGCTCATTATATGGGAGAAAAACCAGCACCTTTCACCTCTGACAAGCTGGAGAAGAGAAAAACCCTGGCAGATAACCTGACCGAAAGCCCCACGGGAGAGGCGTGAGCGTGCCGGAGTGCTGGGAGCTAATTGGGAGAGCCTCCACCATCTCCGGGCAGCAGCAGGCGGGAAAACCCGTCCTTTTGCAACTCAATAAATAAAATACGCCAGCAAAAGACTCCTGCCCCGTTCCCCTTTAATTCCTGCGACCCCAAACGGAGCTGAAACCGTGCCCTCCCTTGGCGTTGTGCTGTGCGGCTGAGCAGAGCCTGTGTTTAGCGGGGATATCGGGCTCCTGCCGACTCCATCCCTTTGGAAATTTGGGACAAGGGCTTCAGTTAGGATGCTTTGAAGCCGTATAAGCGATGCTCACGCCATGGGGGCTTGGAAGGGACAGACTTTGGGGCTGTTTTAGTAAATCTTTCTCAGCCCCAATGGCACACGTCATCGAGGGCTTCCTTGGCCAACAGGTCACTTCAGCAGCCATCTCCAAACCCCTCAAATTAAAGTTATTCACATTTTTAAACAAGTCCTCTGCTGTATTTGAATGACTGGTTTATTTTCCTGAGCGGGACTGGCCCAGAATAGATCCCCTTCTGCTTCTCCTGCCACCACCTGTGTTTCTTTGACTGAGAGCTAAGACCATCTTGACATCTCCATTTTTTTTTTTTTAAGAATTTAATAAAAATCCTCAAATATTCAAACAATGCAAGCATCAGACGGAAATTAGCTGAGCCTTCAGAGGCCAGCTTTCTCCCTTCATTAATATCACTAACAACCATGGAGCTTAATTGAGCCGCTTTGGAAGCCGCCTTCGGAAAACACACGGCAGCGAGAGAAAGGAGAAAGCCAGGCTCTCTCCCACGCCTGCCGCCTCCTGCGGCCTCGTACCCGGAGCCTGGCAGCTGCAGATCTGCGGGAGACTTGGACCTGGGGAGATGGAGAAGGCTTTCCAGCTCGTGCGATGCAGAGAGCTGGGGGACATGCAAGTGAGATGGCTCCTTTGCAAACATTTGAATGATTTCCACCGTAAGAACCGGATCTGCCCATCCCGGGGATGAACACTGGGGGAGAAGCAGGGTGGGAGGTGGGTGCTGCTGCCCACGGCAGTGTGCGTATCCCTGCCCGTACCCGTCTCCATGTCTTCCTTACCTAGATCTTTTGCAGCTCCACTACGCATCGCTTTCCCCATTTCATGCCTGGAATTTAAAAGATCTGTTCAAATTACCGACTGGGCTGTGTTCTCCACGGTCTCTCTGGGAACAGGCGAGATGCTACATGGCTTTTTGATCGAAGCAATCTTTCTGTTGAGGTTTTTTTTTTTCTTTGCACAGGGGGAAAAAGAAATGCAGATTTATTTTTTTTTTCATGTATCTTTTTTTCTTTTCTTATTTTTGCCAAAGAGCATCAACTTGAGGTGAAATATTTCCCAGTGCCAACAAAAGCTTTGATATTGTAATGCCAAATCCATCAAGCCAAAGCTTTTAACTCTGCATTGTTCTTTTTTTTTTTTTTAATATTGGATTTGTGATGTTTGTCCTCCTTCCTCTTGCCCACGATTGATCCACCTGTTCTATTTATCTCCTCCATCTCACCAGGCCGTGGCCTCGAGCCCACTGGAGACTTCGCATCGATTGCCCGGGATTTTGGATGAAGCCGGCCAGTTATTTTCCTTTCTCCTCTTCACCTCTGTTACCTGTTGTTTATCCTCTAACCAGGCCTGGGTGATGTTTTTTTCTGAATTCGATTGGCCAGAAAATGCACGTCCCAGCTTTGTGGATGGAGGTCAAGTTTCATTAAAAAATAATTTTGATATTTGAAAAGTTCTTTCATGAGTCAAAATTCTTCTGCAGCATTTCCAACCCTAAGCATTTCAAATTTGAGGACATGAAAAGTTTCCTCTAGAAATTAATTGCATTCAGTTGGGAAGCAGCTTCAAAGGATGGTGGAAATTCTTACTTTTTCACACAAGGAGAACAAACCATTCTGTTTTTCTCCAACCCACCAAAAAATAAATCTCTGTTCAGTTTTAAATGATATTTTCCTCCACACCAGTGCAACCTGCACATCAGTTAGGGAACGTTGGCATCTATTTCGTGGTCCGACTCTGATCAGAAGGCTCAGCGCGTCCCTCCAGACCTGCCGCCACCATCCTTCTCTCCAGGCATCAATCTAAACCTCTCCCAGCACCGACTCTTTGGTGTTTCTGGATTAACTACTTATTTTCACTACTTTTCCCTTCAGTCAACAGAGAGAGACTATCTTCTCTGGAAAGCAATTGCAAACACCGAAGCTAAACTCACTGTGACAGATGAAAACAGGCTCTGTTTGGAGAAAGCAGGAGGAACGCTGCCCCCAAGGTGGTCACTGCAGCCTTCGGCTCAAAGCAAATCCAATCAACCAGGACGTCAGCCCCGTAACTCCAAATGGCCGTCGGGATTACGGGGAGACCGGCAACATCATGGATGTAAAGAGTTAGTGTGGAGTATTAAACTTTAATGAGGGCTTTGAGCACTGAAGGTATTAAAAACACAGCAAGAAAGAAAAGAAAAATCTTTCAGGGTCCTTTGCCCAATTCACACACTCACAGCATCTCTCATTGAGGCGTTTGCACCCGTCAGCTACTGAGGGCCGTTTTGGGATGAAGAATTACAGTCTGGAAATGTTGTTTTCCAGCCTCGAGTCCCTGCGTGGGCTTTGATGCTGCCACAGAGCTGATTTCTCCTTGTGAGACTGTTTTCCCCTCTCCCACCAGTACCACCAGCGCAGCTGGAGCAGTTTGAGCGCTTTAACTCACACATTTTTGCCCTCCAACCCTCCTCCAGGATTTAATAAAAACTCCAACCCCCCCCCCCCAACCCCCTTAATTATTTAAAATGGGGAGAAACAGCAATCACGTTCCCCCAAACCAGCAATTACGGATTAGACCGGCTGTAGGAGTGACTCCAGACTCCAGCACCATTAAACCACTCTCAACGCACCGCAAAACCTTCCCGTGAAAGTGCTTTGAAGAGAGGAAGCAAAGTACTCTCAATGCTGACCGAGGAACCTGTGATATAAGTCTCCCTTAGCTCGTTTCTGCCTACTTTAAAGACTTAATTAGTATTAAAGGCCCTGGGAAGTCTGAAGATTATTTATAGAGAATGTAGTGGCAGATACAGCCTGAGGAAAAAAGGAGGTAAGGCTGAACAGCGGAGCCAGTCCGGGTGACTAAATCTACATTTTTATGGCTTCATTGCTAAAGAGAAAATCCAGGTGCAGATTTGGGAGGTTCCCTCCCCGTCCCCTGCCCAAAATGTCAAGGTATTGCAAAACTTTTCAAGCCTGGAACTGGGACAAAGAAAAAAATGTCAAAGCCCACAAAACAATTTGGAGAAATCTCGGCCAAGATGTTTCATTTTTACTCTAACTGGGTTTTTTTTGTTTTTTTTTTGTTTTTAATTAACTTGTGCGATCATGTAAAGCAAAAATTGGTCTGGTAAAAGGCACCGAGAAGCAGTTGGCCCCGTGCAGGAGCGGCCTTGCAGGCGTTGCAGTGGGAGATGTTGGTCTCCCCAGCTCTGAAGGGCCTTGGGTGCTCTCTGCCGTTGCTGGCAGCAATTAACTCGGAATTTCTTAGTAATTAACAAAGAATAATAATTGATTCTCAGTAATTAACTCAGAATTTCTACAAATTCTTTGTAATATGAAGTCATTGAATCCCAACCCTCTCCAGACAAAAAGACGCTCGTGCCGGGGCTCTCTGATAATTTGGCTAAAGTAGAAGTCGGAGACACAGACTATTTACAGAAACAGGAAAATAAATAAAAATGCTCCCCTGTGGTTCCTGCTTGACTGGAATATGCCTGTTCCCATCCCTGGAGCCACCACGGGCACAGCGCGTCCCCACCATCGAAGCGACTCGTCGTCGCTCAGGGCCGGACCGTGCCCCCTCCCTGCGCGCAGGATGCGGCCCTCGGCAGCACCATCCCTCGCTTTGCAGCCAGCGCCCCGGATTTTGCCTTCAGCAATCACTTCTAAAATATACCTCTGGGGTTTGCGTTACGGTTTTTGTTTGACCTTTAAAGAAAAGCTCTAATCGACAACCGATTTCTGTCTCATTTTGTGACAGCTTGCTTTCCACTGTCAATCACAGGTAAGTTGTTAAGGAGAAAATCAGGTGGGCAGCCTCCCTCCACGAGAGCCTCGACAAAGAAAAGCCTATAATGACACGAGGAATTCCTCTCATCGCAATTTTCCTGCTGCTGAAAATGCCACAAAGGCTTTTCATAGAGATGAAACTTTTCTAAGGATCCGCAGACGCTGTCTCATCGGGAGGCGAGAGAAAACCCACAGCGAGCTGCTGCTGTGGCGTGGTGCTTCCCGACGTGCCGTTAGCGATCGATTCTGCCCCACTCCCCCAAATCGCAGCCAGGGTGGAGCGGTGGGACAGATGCAGCAACAGGAGATGGTTGAATGTGGAGGCTTCAGCCCAAAGGAAATGGTAGAAAATGTGGGAAAAGAGGAAAGAGGTAGAGAACGCAGAGCTTTAAGGAATTGCATTGGGATGCTCTGAGAGATGGGAGAGGGACAAAATCCCATTTTGATCCCCCTTTTGTCTTGCAGAGCTGCAGCCTTTGCTCAGGCGCCTGCTCAAGCATACTGGTGCATTACCTGCATGCGGACACCGCACTGCAACCATGGAGCCTTCGTCTGTCCCATGAAAAAGACATCCCATCCATGGAAAGGAGGGGCAGACGCCGATTGCCTCTCTGCCAGGGACTGGCTCAGCTCCAGACAGACGCTGAGGCGCTAATAACACGTCCCCTCTCCGCTTTCCAGCCCCTTCTCGCCCCCAAGTGAAGCTGTTCAATGTGCTTCGTGCCAAAGATGAAACCAGCTTTTCTCCCTAACTCCACTCCGAAACAGCTGCTCCGCCCTTGCTCCGGCAGCTGTGGTTCGCAATTAGTACCAACTCTGTGATTGGCTCTGATTAGCTTCTTGTCACCTCCCAAAAGAAGAAGCGTGAGAGCCACGGGACGCCACGCCCAGGCAGGGCAGAGGCTGTTGGAGAAGCAGCGGATGGCGCCAACGCCGTCCTGCGAAGCTCCTGGCTGCTCTGAGGTTTCAGCGCTGCTTTTGGCAGGGATCGCCGTTCAAAAGCAAGCGTTGTCCCTCCGACGCGTGAAGGCGGCTCCCGTTTACACCCATGGCAGCGGGTGAGACAAGCCTGAACGCCAGCTGCACGCAGCGATTGCAACAGCTCCCACGTAACGCCCCAAGCCAAACTGGGAGGGCTGGGGGCTCGAGGCGGTCTGCGCAAGGCCAGGGCCGCTCCCGTCCCACGCAGTGCTGCAGGGTTTCCCCACAGCAGCTGGTATTTTTGGGCAGTAGCAGCTCCTTGTCCCTTCCCCACAAGCATAGGCTGGCAATTCACTTGGAGTCACTCAACGAAGATTAACCGCCATGAAACAGCGTTGGGTTTGCTCTGATAAAGCCTTGGAAAGGCTGAAACAGGACCTAATTAGCTGGAGATGACAGGTATTAAGCAGGTATTATATCCTGATGAACGGGGGCTGGGGCCTGCCTCTGCGCGGGGCCACCCTGGTCCCCACTGCCATGGGGCGATGCGGGAGGGCTGCCTCGGGCTCAGCCGCCGGCAGACTTCGTCGCGTTCGGTGTTGTACCGACAGCTGAAGTCACGGGGCCCTCTTCACCCAAAACTCAGGCAACCAACAGCAAAGGCGTTTGTCACTCTTCCCCCCTCCAAAACCGGGAAGCTTAGACGATATGCATCATTTATGCACCTCAAGAAGCAGAGAAAAATCAGAACTGAAAACAGACTGGTGCCTCTGTCTGCATGTGTCTGCATGAAATATTCAGCACAAATTCCGAGTCCTGCTGCGTGTCAGGGCTCAGGAGTGCTGCATCTCCTCGCTCCGCAATCAGAAACCATGACAGCTCACCAAATCCAAAAAAAAAAACCAAAAAAAAAACCCCCAGCTGCTTGATGCAACAGATACCATTTCAGGTCAACTGCTAGGATGAAGAAGTGTTCTGAAGTCTCTTCAATATTTAAGCTGAGAATGAGACACATCGAGCCCCAGTCGCTAATGGCTTCTTGCCTTGCGCTGCCACAGTAACACCAGGAAATTGGATGGCTTGCTGGGATCACCGGAGATAGTCAGGAAGGGCGAGGAAAGGAGTGCTGTCTCTTGTAATCATTAGATGTCCAAGTCTGCCCTGCCCACGGCTGCAGCCGGGCGTGAACAAGGAGGAAGATGTAGGCTGAGTCCTGAGAAACCCGGGTAGCAAATAAGCCCCACCCGGGTGGACCGGATCCTGCTTTAGGAACTGCAGCGAAGTCTTGTCTCTCTGGATAATGGCGAGCAAGATCTCGTCTGTCAAACACAGAGATGACAAGGCAAATCCTCAAACCCTCCCTGGCTGCTTAAGAAAGCTTTGAGGCTTCCCCTCGGCGCCTCGCCGGGGACCTGCCGCTGGCACAAAGCCATCACGGGTGGCTTTGCAAAATCTGGTGCTGAATGTGGGCCCCTTCGAGGGTGGCAGTGGTGGGTGAAGCATTGAGCATCTCCCAAAATTTTTCCATTATTGAGAGGATGGTTGAGGTGCTAACTCACCCCAGGAAAAACTGAGCAAGTGCTTCCTTATTTTGAGTTCCCAGCAGCAGACAGACGCTAAGATGGATAGAAGAACCACCAGCCCCCAGGGTTCCTGTTGAATTCCAATGAGCCGAACAGGGATCAAACGGCCAGCGGTGCAGTGTCCACTACTGACTGGTCACAAAACAGCTGGGAACGGCGAGCAGGCGCAACGCGTCCTCGGCACAGGCACGGCACAAGCAGTCACCGTGAGGACGTGGTGCTGAGGAGCCCCTGCTACGGTCACAGTTCAATCTCTGCGTTCCAATCGGCAGCCGTCGAGCATCCGCTGCCTGCGAGCTGCCTCCCACCCCTCCAGTGCTCCCAGTCAAAGCTAAACCAGGGCCAGATCTCCTCCAGTACAGGGGAAGGGGGGTGGTTTGCCAAAGGCAGCAGAGATTGGGTTTTGGGTTGAAATTTGGGGCCATCTCCTTTTGATCCCCCCCTCATTAGCTCTGTATCCCCTCCCTGGGACTCTGAGCGTGGTTTTTAGTGCTCGTCTCCTCTCGGTGTTTGGAGTCCTTCAGAGCAGACAAGAGCACTAAAAATAAAATCACCTGTCAGGTTTCCCAGTTATTACAAACAAAATGTCCTTTACAAAAATGTAACAAGTAAAACCTTCATATTGTGTCTGCTTATTCACATAAAATATTTAGAAAGCTCCTAATGTTTTTATGGCTGTAATTAATCTTGTGTCGTGTTGGGGGAGAAGGGAACAAAAAAATATTACTCTGGCATCAGGCAGGAGCTTGGGCTTCCCAAGGCAAAGCTGCGGCATGTCCACGCTCCCGAAGGTCGAGGGGACCCACGGGTGTGTTTTGTGGGCTCCCCTTCAACCGGGATGGCCGGAGGGGGACGTTCGGGGGGGGGCTGAACGCTGCATCTCTGTCACACTGCCTCTGCTTCATGGACGCGTGTGCCGTTTCCAGCAGCTTCGTGCCTGCGTACGCGTTGAGCGAGGGGCGATGCTGGGATTCACACCAGCTCCACTCCCCAGGGCTGTGCCTCCCCGCCCCGTACCATCGGTACGGCTCGGCTGGGACTGGGGCTCCGTGTGGGGCTCCGGCTGGGGAAAGCTGACCCCACGATACACATGCTCTTTCAAACATCTAAAATACCTGAGATTTTATGAAAAAAAACCTCCCAGCACGTTCACCGCGATCGTCTGGAGGACTCCGGCTACTGCAGGAGTCTGAACACATAAATTGTCACTGATCAGAGACTTCTGGCCCAGCTTACCTTGCCAATGAGCTATTTGATGGGAATATTCCCAGAAATATGATGCTTTAAAATCAGATCCAGCCCTTGCTACCTACAGCTTCTCAACAAAGAGGAAACTTTGGCCAAGACGCAAGAGATAGCGGCTTCCTGCAGCTCCCCACGCCACAGACCGGGAATACCTGGCCGTGGGGGGAAAACTGAGAGGGCTGCTGGCCGAGGCAGCGCTTGCCAGGGGAGGACAGCTCAGCCTCGGCTGAAATGGATGCAGAGCTGATGTTTGTGATAAAACAATTCAAATTACCAGGAAAGTGTGGGAGACCCTGGCCCATCGTGCTGCGCGTAGAGGAGTTTGCAATCAAAGCCCAAGATGAGACAGGTTGGCCTCAGCAGAGTAAAGCATTTAACTGGGATAACAGAGAAGAATGTATTTGACATTTTAATCTTGATCCTTACGCTTCTAAATGGCCCTTTGGAGGAGGAAGATAATGTGTGTAGTGCAGGGCTGCTTCAGGGGACCCGCTGGCCCGTGAAACGCCAATATCCTGGGGAAGCAGAATGCCACAGCTCAGAGATTTGGGTCACCCAGCAGAGACAGCGAGCTGATGGAAGATATGGAGCTGAGCATCTTGGTTTTCCTCCTTGGGGGGACGGGGTGTTTACCCAGGCTGAGAATTAAGAACCAGCAAGATCCATCCCCAGCGCTTGCTCCCAAACCCTGTTTGGCTGGTGAGGCACCGTGGAAGGGGAGGGCGGTCCCGTTAACGACACATTGGCGAGGTGTCCAGCCAGGCACTGCTCTGTGAGTGTGTGCACACCACAAACCATGGGGATTTATTGCCTTGTTTGTTATTCAGAGCCATCTGGGCTTTAACCTTCCTCCTGCCTGAAACAGGAAGGGTTCAGGTAACGGCACGTGCATCCCAGACGCGAAGCTGTTGTGCACATCCAGAGGCAGAGATGGACTGCAAGAAAAACAGAGAGGCTAAAGCGAGAAGAGGTGATACGTAACGTGGCCCAGCATGTGGCTGGGGTGGGACAGCATGGAAGGGTTTCTCCATGGGCTGCACAAAGCTCAGGAGTGGGGTTCAGCTGGGCCCCTAAATCCACTGGCTCCCTTCTGCAGCCACATCCCCAACTCCTGTGTATTTCTGCAGAAGCTTTGTTTTTTCAGTTTAGTTGACTTTCAAAGTAGAACTGCCAAAGCTGCCCATTTTGCCCGCAGATGCTCCGTGTTGGCTGCCTCTAAACCCCTTTAAATAGCCACAGCTAAATCACAGCTCTGTCAGGCGATGCTCTATTTAACAGAAGCTGCCTGTCTCGCGCAGCAGCCGCGGCCCAGGAATCTCCTCCCGAGTCCATTTTCTCAGTGAGTGGCAGCAATAAATAAAATCCAGCCAGTTGGTCCTTGAAACGCTGCTACAGCCTCTCGCTTGATTACTTCTGCCCAGAATTTTGCCAACTGTGCTGCAGCCTCCTGCAGATGCTGCCTCCCTGGGCTGGATGGGGGAAGAGGCAGCGATGGGATCATGCGTGGAATGGGATCCACGTGCAGGGCAGCAGAGGGGCCCGGACGAGGCGTTTCCAGAAGGACGTGCCCCTGGCAAAGCCTCTTGCCCTTGAGCCGTGCAGGAAAAGCAAGGTGCTGCCCGGGAAAGCTCCCCGGTTGTTTCTTGCAGGAGCAAGGAATGCTCCCCTTGTCTTGGCCGGGTTCCAGGGTAGTTAATTGCATTCCGCCTGCCCAACGTTAATTAATTTGGTGTCGTGCAGAGACCGCTGCGCTGGGTGCATCCGGGGAAAAAAAAAAAAAAAAAA
>WHYT01015468.1:443290-472313 GCA_009806455.1 Tetrax tetrax | reverse complement strand
ATTTTTTTTTTTTTTTTTTTTGTTGATCTATAATACCAGCTATTTCAGAAGACAATTTAGTTTTTTCATCATAAAAAAATATTAAAAAGAGTTATCTGAGTATTCCTTTGTACTCTGTGTCTGAATATGTTTTCTAAAAAATGCTTGTGAAAATGAAAAAGCCAAGATCTTTTAGTCATGTCATATGGTGGACATACTGGGTCTTAGAATCATAGAAGCATAGAATGGTTAGAGTTGGAAGGGACCTTCAAAGGTCATCTAGTCCAACCCCCCTGCAAGAAGCAGGGACAGCCCTGACTAGATCAGGTTGCTCAGAGCCTCATCCAGCCTGGCCTTGAATGTTTCCAGGGATGGGGCATCCACCACCTCTCTGGGCAACCTGTTCCAGTGTTCTACAACTCGCATTGTAAAATTTTTTTCTAATATTCAATCTGAATCTACCTCCCTCTATTTTAAAACCATTACCCCTCGTCCTATCACAACAGGCCCTACTGAACAGCCTCTCCCCATCTTTCTTGTAGGCCCCCTTGAGGTACTGGAAAACCGCTATAAGGTTTCCCCGGAGCCTCCTCTTCTCCAGGCTGAACAGCCCCAACTCTCTTAGTACAATGCAAACAAATGCTACGCTGGGTTATCTACAGTCTACTATGCAAGTAATTCAGCCAGCTGTGGAGGCTCTGGGAGAAATCTGATTACAATGTTTTGAGTCTATGTATGTTTCAGAGCTGAGGATCATGCTTGCATGCTCTGGGGAAGCTCATCTTGCACTGCTTCCCTTCTTGTGCGTAAAATCCTGGTCTCCATTGTGAGGTCTGTCCACTGAACAAGGCACAATGTGCTTTCCTTCCTATCTGAGGATGTGGCCTGACATCAGTAAGGGGAATAAACAAGGAATTCCCAAGGAAATGTTTCTATTTCTCTTTAATGTAGTAACAGGAAAAGTTAAAATTTTTCTATCACCCATTTAGGGAATTTGTTAACTTGAGTCTCATTCCGTCCTCTTTGCTGTTCATTCCGTTTCCCCAAATTGTATCCCATCTCTGCTGGACATTTTTGATGTCCCAGGACTGAGAATGGTTCCATTGTGTTTAGTGATTTTTTTAGTGATTAATTTTCCACATTTTGAGATCACCAGGCATGACTATAAACATGTGTCTAGATTTTCTTTGTCTGGGTAAACTATGAGAGAGGAGAAAAAACATTGAGCAGAAAGCCATGAGCCATGCTGCCGTCAAAAGTGTGTGATGTGAAGGCCATGATGTGACTATGCTCAGCTGCAACTCACTGCTCCTCAAGACAGGTACTGTATAAATACATACCATATTTATACATTATATCATATTTATACAATAATAAGAATATACTGCAAAATGGTATAATAATATACCGTATTTATACAAGCATGTTTGGCCCCAGCTGGCTGAACCACAGGCTGTTTTGCTATGGGATGAGATGGCACATAGAGTAACTCAACCCTGGTGTTAGGGTTCAAAAGCAATGTCAGGGTGCTGCTCTGCAGTACTCTGTCATGGTCATCGTAGGAGAGCATGCAGAGAGGTGATCTGAGAGGACAGTACGTATTCATTTGAATCCCTTTACTGTGCCTGCTCAAAATTAAAGCATCTTTAGCTACAATCTTTTAGTTCCATGCAATTTTAATAGCATTTTAAATACTTCTGATACATTTTGTCCAAGACTAATGCTACCATTCTTTTGTGTCATTAAGACTACATGATCTAATGGAAAAGACATTTTCCACTATATTTTCCCAGGGTATTTGTAGGAGGTAGATAGTACTGCCTGTTCGATGATTGTATCAGATTCTATCATGAAGATGATAAGAGGGCTGGAGCACCTCTGCTGAAGGACAGGTTGAGAAAGTCAGGGCTATTCAGCCTGGAGAAGAGGAGGCTCCAGGGAGACCTTATAGCGGCCTTCCAGTACCCAAAGGCAGCCTACAGGAAAGATGGGGAAAAACTCTTTAGCAAGGCCTGTTGTGCTAGGATGAGGGGTAATGGTTTTAAATAGAAGGAGGAAGATTTAGACTAGATATAAGGAAAAAAATTTTGACAGTGAGGTTGGTGAAACACTGGCACAGATTGCCCAGAGAGGTGGCAGATGGCCTGTCTGCCCCATCCCTGGAAACATTCAAGGCCAGGCTGGATGAGGATCTGAGCAACCTGATCTGGTTGGAGATGTCCCTGCTCCTTGCAGGCGGGTTGGACTAGGTGACCTTTAAAGGTCCCTTCTAACCCAATCTGTTCTATGATTCTATATTGTATTATTTGCTATTTCTGTGTGCAGGCTAGCAGGTTTTTTTAAAGGCAAAACATTTTTCAGATTACTTTTTCTTGACTATGCCATGAAGAACGCATATTTCACATTTTCTTCTTTCTTTTCCAAATATCATGTGCTTTTTTAAAGGTGTGTCCTGATAACACAAGTTGCTGATCTAAGAGAGTTTCTTACTTCAGTGTCATGACCCTTCTTGACCATTTTTAGCTAGTCAGCAATTTAAACTGCTGATATTCCAGAGAACAAACAGAACAGCAACACAACTTGTTGCTGTTTTGTTTCTCTTCCTGAGCCTCTGTTATTCATTAAGTATTTTCAGGAATACACACTGATATCTACTCCAATTATTTACTGCACTGCTTATTGGGGGTTTAGCCTGGTGATTTTCTGACTTTCTGACTGACAGCAGCCCAAACATACTAACAGACTGACAAGCCTACATCACCAGCACAGCCTGGAAAATGGAACTGTCACGGCTTTCAAGGGTCCTCTAACATCTAAGCCTTGTTTTGATAAAAACTGTGACAGCTCATAACCATATGCCAAGTAGAATAAAAACATGCCGACCCTTATCGGTGCAGCTAAAGAGGCTAAAGGGTCCACGTTCACTCTTCATTTCTAGGAATGTGACAGAGTCTCAAAAAATATAATTAGCAGTTGTCTATCCACCAAATATTTGACGATCATATTCAAGGTTAAATATACACATTTATCAAGGTCTTTTCATATCCTGATAAAACCTGCATATTTTCATATGTAGGTCACATAGAGGAGGTATACATTACATGTAATTATATGCTTTCCTATGTGAACTGATGAGAGGAAAACAATTTTATAGAAGACAGTTGGTGGTAGCTGTCTTATGTGGACACAGGCCAGAGGTACTTGGAATATGTTCATGCAAATGCCATTCTGAACTTAACCATAAATTAAAAAGCTTACTTCAAAGCATTCGCATAAACATCTCTAGCAGGTGGAATGGAAATGAATGCCATGGTAAACAAGTGTCCAGCTGACCGGGCAACATGCAGATTAAACAAAAGCTGACTTGGCCCCACCAGCTTCCCTTTTATAGATCTGTCTAACGTCCATGCCTTTTTATGCAGACTCCCTTTCCTCTTGGTTCTCTTTCCAGTGGAGTTTCAGCAACGTCCCAAACATCAGGAACCACATTATGACTGCTAGTCCATGCAGTGCAGTCTTTAAGTTACCAAAGAAATCCAGTTTTCTAATTCTAACACACTTTAGAGAGATGAAATGGACTATTTGCCCAGTACAGTTTGCCATGGAAGAGAGGTTAATGTCCAGCCCTTTCACAACAGTGCCATGTTTGCGACTAACTGCTGAGCACTAAAGTAAATATAATGTCCCCATCTCCTGTGACCATAAGGCTTTACTGTAAAACAGTGGTAAAGCTGAAGTCCTCTGCCCAGGACACTCACTGTCCTTTGCCATGCAGGAATAAACACAGAATTTATCCAGCCACTAACACAGCAGGCAGAACAAGGCCTTTTTTATTAGTAGCTCTAATTTAAAGCAGGTTTCTGCCCCTGTGTTTCTTTACAGGCCATGGTCACTCACTGCCTGATTACCTGATGTAATCAGTTTTGTAATCAGCACGCCATCAACAATGTCATGCACTCAGCTGCTCTTATTTCTCCCAAGCATAAGTGTAGGAGAATGATGTAAAAGTTCAGTTTATGTTAGTGAGCCATACGGTCTGCCTCTTGGTCATCTCATCCATGATCTTATCATTATTCACATTTCTCTCCCCTCCTTCCCTCCCCCTGGGATAAACCGCCCCCACTGTAAGTATACAAACAAACCAAAGTGATCCCTCTGGCATGTCACACCCATTGTGCATTTCTGCTGCCTTTTCTGAAACCTCCAAATGCCACAATAATAAAAGTAACAACCCCAGCAGGGTGAACAAGAAGCATTCAATCTAACAGACAGACAATAACAAAAGAGGAAAATAAAGGGAGTTAAATTATCTTCTCCTCCAGCTCTCTATTATGGTTTGCCTCAGGTTTTTGAGTCTTTGCAAGTCAAAATAATAATGTGAACTGTAACCGTATAGTTGGTTGGTAATTTATATCTCAGAAGCCTAGCTCTGGCATACCTGACACTCACTTGGAGCTCACAGCACCGAAGTCCTTGCCAGAGGAAATACCAGTAATCGCTCAGTGCACAGCCCAGATATTCCAACTGACACACT
This sequence comes from Tetrax tetrax, assembly GCA_009806455.1. NCBI lineage: Eukaryota > Metazoa > Chordata > Aves > Otidiformes > Otididae > Tetrax > Tetrax tetrax. Next base: position 467,800 of record WHYT01015468.1, on the reverse strand, counting down.
CCTTGGCTGCAAAACACCCCGTAACGCAACTCACTGAAGCACATCACAGGACTAAAGCACAGGGTCTGACCTAACAGGAAAATAAAATGCTTCAGCACACTTCAGTCTGAGGAGTTTGCACTGTAATATCAGACCAAAATTCACTGCTCCTTTCTTTTAAATTATGTTTATCTTGTCTGGTTAGAGGAGCAAACACAGTCCTACCATAGGCATAGCACGGAAGTAACACAACACAGAAACAAAAAGCTAGAGAAATACTTAGAGGCGACATCAATATGTTATGCAAATGATATCACTAATTACCATTATTGATTAAGGTCCCTTACAAATCTTAAAATATGTTTATGTAACGTCCTTCTCACCTGCCAGTCGTCTGTCTCTCGTGTTTTTCCAGATAACATCCAAGGCTCTGGCAGTGGAGTCCCTGATATGATCACTAAATGATCTCCTCAGAGGGGCTTTCACTGGGTGATGCATAATGCAGATCGATCACACATCCACAGTCAAACGGCTGTAGCTTGGCCTCGGAAAAAGGGGCATTCTTTGCCTGGGGATCTGTCTGAGTTTCTCTTCGCCAGGCAGGCAGGTTGTTACTTTATATAATTTGTCGTCAGCCTTGTGGAGCTTTTCCTTCAAGAGTCAGGCATTGCAGTTCTCACTGCGGATGCAGGAAAGCACAGACTGCAGCCAGCCTACTGGAAAGCTGCCAGAATCTTACATCTGGAACAGTTTACAAATGAGCTAACGATACAGTCATTTAGATTTGGGGCTTTATTTGTGGATATCTATAGGATTCTAGCTTCCTGTTTAATCAAATAACTTACCGGGCACATACTTGCATGCTCATTTATTAGGATAATATTTCCCTGCTTAACTGATATTTCAGGTAATCTTTCACATTTTGACATGAAAAAGGTAAGAAATAGAAAAGAGATAAAGTAATTTTAAGTATCTGCAGTTCTGGTATTTTATTTCATTACCATATTTTTCTTGCATATCACCCTGTCTGTGGCATAGAATGGGGCCTGATTCTGAGTTTCTTGTGTGTAGTACTTTATGCCAATGCAGTAATGAAGGGATGGAAATATAGAAGAAAAGAGGAGAGAAGAAAAAAGGAGAAGGAAGTAGGCCTCCACATCTTTGCTGACTGGAAAGATAAGGTCCCATATGTAAAAAGTTTATGCATGTAACTGAGATTAATAGCCACAGTAAATGAAGCCATTTGACCTTGCTTATTTCGACCTTTTTAATTGATTACTGTGTTCTGTGGCTTCCCTGAGGGAGTGAGGGAGGAATAGAGGGGCAGCTGAGACTCTCTTTCCCTTCTTCCTATTATGTATGATAATATGTGAAGAGGTGAGAGATCCCAGCCTAATCCTCTTTGTTACCAGGGAAGGCAAGATCTAATAAAGTTGTTTGCGTGTTAATTCAAGGTGGAGTCCTCCATTTTTACACCAACTACAGCCATTGAAGTCAGATACCATTATTTTCTTGAGAAGTATTGTGTTATCATTAAAATTGATTGATTAACTTATCACAAGGTTGGCACACACAGATCAAATTACAGAACTGCAAGTTCCAGCCTGTGGATTTCCACTCACTTTGAACTCCTTCCTAAGAACAAAACAGTTTTTCTTCTCATTCGATACTAGATAATGTATTTCACACTTCCTTATTTGTTGTAACTTTTTTTTTCTGGTGCCTTCTCAATTGCCTTCATTTTCTCTAGTCCTCATTTCCTCCAAGGCAAATCATGATCTCATTATGACAAAGAAAAGAAATTTATGGGATTTGCAATAGTGTAACTGAGGGAAGACTGGCTCACCATCTCTTTAATGCAGAACAGAATTTCCTCCCATCTAGGCCTTTGTCTTTTATCTTTATAGAACACTAAGGTCCTGTGTGCATCTTTGAACAAAACCAACAGCAGCAAGGGATCTCTGGAGTTTGGAATTGCTTTCCTCACTACACCCCTCCTGCTTTTTGAGGCCAGATGGAGAAAGAAACAGCCAACTCTCTCTCAGAATTCAATATGATTACACACTCCTGAAATGCATTTTAAAAATTATTATTCTGGCAAAGCTTCCTTGTAGAGCAAGTGACAACACTTACATAGGCAAATGCTGACATGGTGTAGCAAAGTGTAATCTATCTATCTACTTAGAAACTTGGAAAACACATACCTGTTCAAGTGACATCTGCCACTGTTTTTACTAGTGACTAGCTCAGAAGAGCATTGGTTCATTTTTAAATGAGGATGCAATAAGCAATATCTAATCTGGAGCTGAGTGTGTATGCCTCTGTATTTCAGCTGAGTACCACTGTCAGAAGTGAACAGAAGGCAATGAGGGAGAAGGAAATCTCAGCAGATTTTTAATCTCGGCAGTGGCTATGCCACTACCATGTGGCCCAGAAAGAGTGGATCTATTCAGCAAAAGAAAAGGTACCGAAGTTCTGACATGTCTTGAGATGGGATTACTTTGAACTAGATCTACCTGGGTCTCATGAACTAAATGAATCCTCACCAGGGGTTGGAGATCCCTGGCGCACTACCAGGGTGCATCTTCTGGCTTAGTTTCATCTGAAAGCCATTCAATTCACATGGTCAAGAGTGCTTGGAGATAAGAACCAAAGGGTGGTGTTGGGAGATCCCTTTCAAAAGCATACGCCTAGTCTGGGCTAAAATGTCAGTAAAAACACACTCACCATTATTCTTTTTAGCAGTTAAACCAAGTTTTTAAAATTCAAAAATAAAAGAAAAGCGCAATATATATATATTGCCGATCAGCATTTAATTCTTTGAGATTTACCGTGGGTCCTGTTACATATGTAGACATGTCACAGCTCAAAATATTTAAAACAGTCTGTGCAGCCGGAAAGGAAAAAGGCTGGAAAATGTCAGAATGACCTAAAAAAGGGCAAAGAAAGAGTAAAGATAAACTGTAACAAATCAGAGGAAGATGGCTAAGGGAATCTGCCTGTCTCATGTAACAACATGTATAAATGGATAATCTAAGCAAGATTGTGTAAAGAATTTAAGTAAATGTAAGAAAATTCTTAAATGAACCATGGACAGAAAAATGATTAGGTATAAATAGGCTAGAAATATGGATAGGAAATAAAAATACATTAATTTTAGAAAAGTGTAGACAGAAAGATTCTAGTGGGGAAGACAGTTAAAAGCAAATATATACAATCAAAGACAGAAATCTGAGATGCATGACATCCACTATGGTCGTAAAATGAGTTTGCCATTAAATATGAAAGTATAAAATGATTTTTAAATCTTGTTAAAAGGAGCCATCAGAGCAGAGCTGTGTTTCAATCTCTGGTCTTGTGTTATTTAAATAACACCCCTTGCAGAACAAGGCACTCAGTTTGGGTCTAGATATCTCAATACCCAAAAGATGTTGAAAAGGCATCCACAAAACCTAGTTTGATGAGATACCGGCAGTGGCTCTTAGTTCTGTGCTGGGGAACTATCGTGCTTTCAGGGGAAAGCTGCCATGGTCATGGTGCCATTATCTGACGCTTCTGTTGACAGCCCTACGCTACATCTTAGGCAAGCCCCTCCCATGTTCACAGACATGACTCTCTGTTTGGAGAAGAGTTACTGCCCAAACGTGACCTGCCCATGTAGAGATATTTCCCTTTTCAGCTCATACATATTCCCTCTTCCCTTGCAAGTGTAGACATCAACCTGAATCGCATGCCTGCAGTTACCTTCAGATTTCTCCATTACTCTGGGTAAACTCATGCTCACAGTCTGAATTGGGAGAGGATGCCACTGGTGCCAAGTACACGTGTACAAACCTCAGCTGGAGAATCTCCGATATTAGTCAACTTCTCCTCCTCTACTCTGCCCTAGTGAGACCCCCACCTGGAGTACTGTGTCCAGCTCTGGAGCACCCAACATGAGAAGGACATGGACCAGTTGGAGAAGGCCCAGAGGAGGGCCACAAAGATGATAAGAGAGCTGGAGCACCTTCTCTATGAGGACAGACTGAGAGAGTTGAGGCTGTTCAGCCTAGAGAAGAGGAGGCTCTGGGGAGACCTGATAGCAGTCTTCCAGTACCTCAAGGGGGCCTACAGGAAAGATGGGGAGAGGCTGTTCAGTAGGGCCTGTTGTGATAGGATGAGGGGTAATGGTTTTAAAATAGAGGGAGGTAGATTCAGATTGAATATTAGAAAAAAATTTTTACAATGTGAGTTGTAGAGCACTGGAACAGGTTGCCCAGAGAGGTGGTGGATGCCCCATCCCTGGAAACGTTCAAGGCCAGGCTGGATGAGGCTCTGAGCAACCTGATCTAGTCAGGGCTGTCCCTGCTTCTTGCAGGGGGGTTGGACTAGATGACCTTTGAAGGTCCCTTCCAACTCTAACCATTCTATGATTCTATGAATGTATTAGATTAATTTACAGGGAAAATTGTTAAACCAAACAGTTAAATTGGAGCACTGGGAATGACATTAAAGGAAAAAGGATTTAATGGTGAGGTTTATGAACTAGCAAAGAAAACGTTTTCAAAGAAAATGGCAAAACGTTTTGCTGCTTAATTCGAAAATGTACTGGAAATCTGAAAACAAATATCTTCAGCTGGGACATGACCTATTCACCCTTCCTTATATTACATATACAATTCAGTTAGTTATGTACAGGTACTACAGCAAAATGCATGCAAAAGTAAGGAATGTTCTAACCCCTGAATCAGCATCTAGGTAACATTTATGATGCAGCTCTATCTCTTGGCTTCAGTGTGTCTGGATACTTTATCAAGACCACCAGCAGCCAGAGGTTTTGTATTTGAATAGTGCTCATGGTGATCACAGTCACAGTACAGTCAATATTCCAGCTACCTTCCAGAATTATTTTATTTGTTTCAGTATTTCCTGTTCAATGGCTGAGATAAAAAAAAAAACAACAAAGAAATAGTTATGGTCAAAAGGTAAACTGGATGGGTCAACAAAGACATGAGCCGGACTAAAAATAATATGACAGGAATCTGAAGGAGAGACGTCTGTTGCTGACAAGAGTGGAATGCAGCAGCCAGTGTTCGGGGAGAAAGGTGACAGTACACCCTCAGGAAAGAGGCGGCCATGCACACGTGCGGAGCAGCATGCATGCCCAGGGAAGAGTCTTAGTGGAATTCTGGAGGCAAATATTTATAGGGGCCAGATCCTTACCTTCCCCCTGAGCAGGCTCGGAGATGGGCTGAGCCCTGCCCTTGCCCACTGCTCCCGCCAGCCACAATCATCGGCCCTGCTACCACTGCGTGGAGGAAGGCATCTTTCCCGTTATGCAGACCTAGCCTTGCCTCTGGACTACAGCCACTGTCTTCTCCCACTTCTCTTTTCAGAAATATTTTTAGAAATATCTTGTTAATATAAGCAAAACTGTGCCTCTCCAATCTTCCTCTCAAGACTGGATCTACTTGTGAAATGCTGCTCATGGTTCTTAAACACATCGTTCTTAAACCAGCCGAGGGCAGAAGGCAGAGGCTAATTCCTTATAGCCTTACTGCTCCGCAGCAGTTCAAGCTGAAGGATCTAAGCTTGCCAAATGTATCTGTTTTCTGTCCTTTAGTGGTTCTGTCCATACTTTGGGTATCTTCTGCAAAGATAACATTAAAGATCCTTTTTCCTCTTTAAGGCAAAGAGCAGACAGAATGCGTCAGGTACTAGGATGGATGGGAATGGTGATCTCATTTTCAGTTCTGGCAACATCCAGCTCTTAGGAAGTAAATAGTTATACAAGCCTCGCTCTCTTCAGGCTTGCTCAAAATGCATCGACTTCCCTTCGGAGTGTTTGTGAATGTGCAAATTCTTATGTTTATCTCTGGTTCATCTGTGTGATTCTGGTCCTTTGAGTCTGGAAGGATGTATGCATCCAAAATATGCATAGCTAGTCAGAGACACATCATTTTTTTAAACATGCTGCCAGTTTGAGCTTTGCTGAGACTTCTGTACGGGCTGCGACAAACGGTATGGCAAATTCAGACCATCTTTGCTGGGTGGTCTATGCAGCTTGCCTGATCTGATCCATGCAACCATCCTTCCACTTGTTACAGAAACAGAAAGGTAATTCCATAACTCTCCAAAAGTATCAGAAAACAAAAGAGTGATTCAGAATCTAAATTTTAGATCTAATAAAAAACGCCTGCTGGGCACATAACGTGTCATTGTTTCATCTCTCAGCAGATGTCTCCAAATGCTATCTAGGAGACCAGACTAGGAAAGGAGCCCTTTGAATTTTCACTCTGACATATGTTGCTTTCCAAAAGAAAATCTAGTACTGCAACATCTGCAATATCCGAGAGATCTGATACATATCAGACCCTTAGAAAAGAAGCAGCCACCAATCAGAGCAGACTGTAAAGATTCTGAGAAATTCCTATGGAAAGACAGGCAAATAAAATGTACTTTGTTGAAACAGAAAAAATTCAATAGAAGTTTGACAAATCTCAACAAAATGTTGGATATAACAAATGCTTGATATGACATCCTTATTCAATTAGATTTGGATTTTAAAAAACTCCTACCCCTATTCTTCAATCAGATAAGGTAAAAATATTCAGAAGTCTCATTTAGCACATAGGTGTCCTTTTGTAAGGATGCACACAGCCAGGCAATTTGTTTGTCCCATGCACTACTTCCCAGTGCTCAGCTTTCCCCTTGCCTCTTTAGGGAGCAGCCCTGGGAGCAGGCTGCAGGTCAAAGGACTTGACCTTGCAGTGGCAGCCACACTCTGTTGTCATAATTTCCTCCCTCCCATCATGGGAGGAAAGGTAACGGTGGTATTTCTCAAGAGACACTTTAACGACAAATTTGTTTTGTTTTTTTTTTTTGTTTCAAATTAAGAATAAAAATTTAAGAAGGACATTACTTTTCTCTTTTCTTGTACTAGGAGTGAAAATCAGCATGTTATGGAAGCCCAGACCTACAGTCTGGGAAGGCAGGCAGAGTAGGGGTTATAGTGAGGAAGACTATTCTCTCTTCCCATGTTTTGGCCTCTTACATGGTACTGAGGGAGAACATTAGGATTCTTTCTTCTATCCAGTATCGGTGCATGATAAAGATAAACGGAAGTAAAAATGAAGATTAGCCATTGAAGGAAGAAAGTGTAAAACAGATTGAGAGTCTTCCCAGCCCATAGACTGGATTTGTCTGCTGATTTGTGCATGATGCCCTCTCCTCTTCAGTCTCTCAATTTCTTTTACTCCTTCCCAAACTCCCTTACAGGTTATTCCTTGCTGCTGTTTTTCTCTTCTGCTTTCTAAATCCTGCTCCATTGTGCTTTATACAGTTTTGTCCCCAGCACTGTTCCAGCTATTGTTGTTCTCCGTCATCTGACCTCTGGTTCCTATGCCTGGCTGCTGTCCTCTGTGTTGCTGCCTTCCCTCCTCCCTGCTTGGGTGGGCAAGGGTTTATGAGCCTTTTGTGCCAGCGGGAGCATTGCTGCACCAGACAAAACAGACTGGAGTTGCTCTGCTTACTGATCTCAGCAGGGACTGCACGTAAGATAATAAAAGTTTGAGTGTTTGTTGCTGCAAAGGTGCTGACAATGGGAGTGCACAATTCAACCCCATGTTACTGTGTGTCTCACCGTATTTTGCTCTTAAAAAGTGCCCCGTGCCAGATGTCAACACCCTGTAGTTAACCTTGTATAGCCTAGGAGCAAAATAGATGCAGTCTGGAGAAGAGATAGTTAATGTTTAATAGATATAGAAAGTTTCCTGAGCTCCCTCCATGGGTGGAAGAGTGCACTGCCTGCTGCCCCTGCACTGGCTGCTTCCCTGTGGTAGCAGTGGTGTGGGGAAGTCCCAAGGACAATCCTCCCCTCACTACATGACAGTCATTGCCTCCGTGCACACTGCTTTTTTAAGCTGTGTAGGCTTTACACTGTTATGCCATGGCCTAGATCTGTATTTTTGAACAACCAGTGTGTTTCAGTAGTTGGAAACAAAATACACAAAATCCACCAGGCCATGATGCAAACCACACCAACCGTTGCTTTCATGGACTTTTCAATGTCTAAACAACCAAGGCTGGTTGGTGAAACACCGGGAAGATATTTTCAAAATATATACCTTAATTGCCTTTTGTTGTGTGATAAATACATGCTGATGTGTTTATGTAAGCTGAGTAGCCTTCTATTAGACTTTTATGCCTCTCAAATTAAACATGACCCCAAATAAGCACTAACAATATTAAACAAACTTGATGGTGTAATTATGACCCTGCTTTGCAAATAGCCCCATAGCTTAACTGAAGTTCTGTGCACTTCAAAGTGTAAGCTTATCTGGCTGTTTCTGAACTGCTATCTCACTATCACTGTGTGCTCCAAAAATAATAAATAAACCAATGCAGGAAAACAGAAAACATTTCTAATCGTAGCCATAAATACAAAATAATAAGAAGTAACTGAATAACATGAAACTGGTTATTGTAACTGGTTATAAACTATCCTTACATTATTAGAAAATCCAGTCCTACCCCTGCTGCCAACTGTTTTCTGAAATACTGCATATTAACAAGAAAAAATGGGACATGTAGTGAACACTGATGCCATAGTTTAAAATTCAAAGGAGAGAAGAAGTGTTAAAGCTTCATTCTGTTTAGCCATATGTGGGGCACCTGCCTAGAGAAGTTTACGGAAGTATTATTCTATAGGGGTGTCCAAACACTTCCAAATACCAAACTTGAGCTGCAGAACTTTCTCAGTTATATCTCTTTCATACAGAACAGTTGATGGCAATAGGCTGTGAACTGGGATTAGTTTTCAGCATTTGCCATCTGTTATGCTTTACCACAGCAAAATAATATTAAACAGCATTGTTTCCTCTTCTTTCGCAGTGACCTGACATGCAAATGGCCCACGCTGAGATTTTTTTTTTTTCTCAGCTGAGTAATACATTACAGCTTGAGTCCCTCCATCAGGGGGCTTAGGGCAGGACAAACAAAATTTCATAGAACAAGATACATGGCCTTAGGTACTTCTTTTTTTTTTTCCAGTGGAAATGCAAATGTGGCTTTATGTGAAATTGCAATAATAGAAAATTGTAGATGCCACCAAAAAAAAAAAAACCCGAATAGCCCAACACTTCCCAAACAAACAACTCCTATTGTTACTCTATTAAAATTTTTCTCTATAATTTTCTTTTATAATTAGAAATTTTCCTTCCTTGTCTTCTGTTTTTTTCTCTCTCCCAGTCTCTGTTCCCCTCTCTCCTGTTCATGTCTACCTGGTCATACTAAGATACTGTGCTCCTTGGATTAAAGGTCTTTCTCTTTAGAAATCCGTTGAACAAATAAGACATTAAAGCAACAAATTCTTTGAGTTTGTCTGCAATGGCCAACATGAACACTGATTGTGAATAAAACCAATTTTCTTGTAAAACATGATTCAATGAGTTTAAAATAATCTAGCAGTGGCTGGCTGGTGTCTGTGTACATAGCAGTGAGCAGAATGGGAGTGTGGGGAGTGTTATGTGAGCCGAAGTCATCTAGTCAGAGGGTGAGCAGGGAGATAATTCAGGGTACAGACAGATCATTCTAAATGGAGAGATCAAAGAACAGCAAGAAATTTTAAACCAAAGAAAAAGCCCCAGTGCTTGCAGGGTAAGACGGAAAAAGCTCATTCCTGAGAAGATTTAGTGAGGTTTAGGGGGCTCACGTAAGTCATCTTCATTAGCACTGCCCTGTGTAATATGTATTTTCTTAAGTGATGTAAAGAGGCTGAGCTGTCCTCCTCCCTCCTCATCCCTGCTGCTGCCATTGCGGCACTGTGAAACACAATCTCTACAGAAGGTTTGTTTGTCAAGGTGAAGACAAGCAGGATATAACCTTCCCTGAATTGCTGTTTTGTGGCTTCAGTGGCAGACAAAAGAGGAGAAAAAATGGCATTTTCATAGGAAGCAATGATGTAGGAAATAGGATCCAAACTGAATTTAAACTTTTGGATAGGTATTGGAATAGACCCTCAGTAGATTTCAAGATTTCACTAATTAAAGCACTGCTGGACAGTTTGTGAATGGTAACTTCTCCTTGCTCCATTTTTGTGCAAATGTTTATTTGTATACTTAGATTGGTGATTTATTTTTAACACTGCCTAGCTTCCTCATACTCCTGGTTTCAGTTTCTGGTATCTGCCATGCTTTAACTGTTTCTCCTGGAGTTGTTTGTGACATAACTCCTTTGAGGTGCTTTATTTCTGTGTTCATTTTAAATACAGCTCTTTGAGGAAAATGAACAAAAGGATATGTTATTTTCCTGATGTTGAAAAAAATTCTATCAAGTTTTCCTTAAATACTTGGTTATGATTTGGCATAGGAATTTGCTTTTTTTGTTTTCATCTTTCTGATTTGACAGGCCATTGACAAGCCTCTGAGAAACTCTTATTTCACAGCGGTTCAGCAGCATTGGACGTTAGTGGCCAACAGCCCAGAAGACATTTTATCACCTAGGGTATGTGCATCGCCAGTAGTCTGCAAACACAGCTCTGGGGTGCTGCCAGCCCTGTAACAGGCTGCATGAGTGAGAGGAGGGAATCAGTCTCACCTGGACTATTCCTGACCCCATTGCTTCATCTCGCTACAGGGTGGAAAGTGGTCCCTCATGAAATGTAATAAGGAATGAGAAAGTTGTATTGGGGTTGGGAGGGAGATTGGTATACACGGCTTTGTGAAGCAGTGGCAGGAGAGATGCAAGGAGAGGAGATGAAGTGTATCTGTCATCTACTGTAGTTTTAATTGCATAACTCCATTTGGCAAATAAAATTAAGCTAATACATAGCTACTGATTTTTTTTTTATGTACTGCTCTGATGGAATGGAATAAACATCCCTTTAAAAAATTGCTGTCTTTGCTCTGAAGAGAAGATCATGCATTCTTGGGGTCTTTTCTGCTGCAGAATTTTTTTAGGATATTGGTTACAGTTCTATTACTTTAAAAAAAATAAAAAAGAAACAGCTATGATACTGCATTAAGTGTTGCATGCTGTTTTATAGGATGTCTTTCTTCTGGGGTTCATTATTTCAACTGAAGTCTTGCAATAACTGCTGATTATAAGTTCTAGTGCCTAATCTTTCGGAGATAAAGAATCTAAGGTTTCACTTTTGTAAGGTTAATGTATCATAGATGCACATTAAATCTTTCTGGGGAGTGTCTAACATAATTATCCTGAAGATTAAAGCAGTCATCATATCAACCAAAAGATACATTCTGTTATCCATAACAAAGCCTTTGTGAATAACGAATGTACACAGCATATTTTAAACACTTACAAAGAAAATCTAAAACTCCAGATGAAGTTATTAGATGTTAACGTTTCATATTTACTCCATGAAGTTAGCAACACTATTGAATGAGGTTTTAATGAGATGCCCTGGTTTGCTATTCTAGGAATTGGATTTCTTCATATCTTTACTTAATTTACTTCACAGCTAATCAGGCAAAATTGCTTCTGCATGCACTTTGTTGTTCCTGCTGGCATCTGATTTTAGCCATGGCATATCTGTCCTCTGGACTGCAGTGCACGGAAAGTCTCTTAGGAGTCAAGTTACTACACTAGTATTGAGGGCTGGCTGGGGAAAAACTGTGAGCTTGGCCTAGCTGGTTTTGGGACCAGGAGGCTGATAGGATGCAGCAGTACTTATCCTAACTTTTTGGTCCTGAGAGTAGCTACTGACTGGCAAGTTCTCCTAATTTATTTTACAAGGACATTTCATTATTTTATCTTCAGCAAACTTTGTACTTCACAGACTCAAGAGAAAGGTGAAAATGTGAAACTTGTGTTGTGTTTGTAGGACTGAAATCCTGGCCTGTGTTTTCTTATGGCTTTATATCTGATCTACTATTCTTTTACAGTCAAGTTAAGTAATTATTTTGAAAGGTAACAGATATGGTGGCATTCCCACATTACCTGGTTCTGAAATGAAAATTATCTGCTCTGGTCTTCTTCAGTCTAAAAATACTGTAGTCATTTTTTGTTAAAAGATATCTAGATGATGAAGTGAGCTTATAGTAGAGCTTAAAATTCTGTTTATGAGCAATGCACATTGTTTTATATGAACTTAAAGTTCTCAGAGCCATAATTACACTACTGGATCATACAGTTCTTAAAGAAAATAGGAAATATGAGTCTTGCACTCAGGTTCAATGCAAACTTTTAACAGCTCTGGACTAATCAAAAGTAGGCTTTGAAAAAACTGAATATCTAAAATAGCAACAGCAACACATACATGGAAAAACTACTTACAAATCTTTATGTACAGTAGAAGCAAGGTAAGTACCAATGTTTGTCTAAGTACTTTATAAAAGAATGTGTGAGGGAAACAATTAAGGAGCTGGTGAAATAATGGAGAAATTATTTCATGTTTATGAATAATTGATGTAGAAATTTTTAGAAAAAAATGTGATAATCATAAGAAAGTAATAAAACATTCCCAAAAGAAATGGAGGAAGCAAACAAACAAGAAGAGAAAGCTTGCATCTGAGATTGATTTGTTAAAGTAATATTTTTAAGGTATTTTTATTAATGGTGAAAAGGTATACAACTCAAATGTTTGACTGTGAAGAGAAGTACAGTAAAAATGTATGGCATTTCTTCCTTACTATTCCTGGTATTTTAATGGTAACGTTAAATCTCTTACCTACAGAACAGAAAAAAAAAAAGTATATTTACATTTTCAGTATTTCCACAAACAACAACCAGATATTCTCTGTTTGGCACAAATGAATGCAGCATGTAGTTTTAGTCTCTCCAGTACCATGAAGATGTCAACAAGTTTTGAAGGAATTCAGATAACAGCAACACAAATGATTAAGGAGGGGGAGAGTGTGATTTATGAGGAAAGATTAAAACATGTTCTGCTTAGCGAAATGACAGCTAATAGTGCAAGGGGAAAGTAAAAATAACAGCCTACAAGTATTTAAAGGGTGAGCACACCAAGAAAAGAGTGGAAGTGTTTAAGGTGGTACAAGGTTTCAGAAAACCAACCTGACATTGAAGAGAGTGTTGTGTTTGTGTATGTTTTTTCTTCAAACTAGCACTAATTAATCTGTGGAGCTTATGTAAGGACAAAATAAGATCTGAGAGTGCAAAATCAAGGAGAAAGAAGTGCAAATGTAAAACAGAATGATTAATATATCAGCTATGATGCAAGTCCTCAATGTAGTATATATTTAAACATAGAATTTAGCAAGATCATATTTGGAATAGCAAGATTTAATGACAAATGAGCAGAATATAGTACTAGAGGAAGCACGTATCAGTATTGTAGTTCGTATCCTCTTTAGAAAGAACCGACCCTGAAAGTAGGTTTGCTTTGTTCAGAACATTTTGCAACCCCTTGATAATCTGCTACCTTTTCCTGGTGAAAAAGGACCTGTTATTCAGGCATAAAATTTGTCATGTCTTATAACTGAAAAGTGGTCTTCTGATAGCCAAGCGATCAATAGGATTCTGTACTCCTTTAGTCCAGTGTTACACACAGAAATACATCAGAAAAGGACAAGAAGGAGGAACTATCAGGGGATGGGAGATAGGAAAGAATGGAAGAAGTGTCAAATACACACATACACTAGTGAATACCTAAGTAATAAACTCAATAGATCTCTACTGAGAGGTTTCAAGCTGTGAATCTCATTCTTCCAGGCAATTTTTCCATTTAGCTTATCTAGGATATTTCTATCATAAAACATTTAACTTGATATCAAAGCTCTTGCCAAGATGCCTGTGACTGTCACAACTGACAGTCCATCTACAGCACTGAGGAGAGAGCTGGAAGAGCCTCTATGAAGCTGCTCCATCAAAAAGTCTCTTTCCCAAACTCAGGCCAGTGTGGTGCACACAAAATAATGTATGCACCACTATGTTAATCACCTACAAACTCTGGAAAAACAGCTTGCCAGGTTTTCATTTCTGGAATCTTTTCATCGGTTATTTTCTGGTTATTAATATTCAGTGTGAGCAATGAGCCTAAATACCTTTTAAATGTTGAAAATCCCCCTTTAATTAATGCTTCCTAGGAACCCTTGGCATGGAGGGTATTTCAGCAGGGCTGGGTTAGCTATGCCTGATGGACAGTAGCAGAAGCTTGGAGACCTCATAAATAAGGGCTGAAATACAGTGGTTCTGCCATGCTAAAGATCACTACTGTAAAATTTTCGGGAAAAAGGTAGCCCTCACAACTACTCCACACAAATTCATCAACAGCTTTACCCAATTGTTATATTTGCACAACTTCTACTTAACATCTGCTTCCTTCTGGTCCCCTGATCCCTAGGAACTGAGAACTGATAGAAAGGAGCTGTACCAGCCCTAGTTCTGTTGCTTCTTTCATATGATTGATATGACATTTGCAGAATAACAGTGGCTCTGATTTGCCTCACTTGCCTGTCCTAGGCTCGATCCAGAGCAGAATTTCTACAACGTTCGTGTCAGGAACACTGAAGTCTTTAGTTCAGTTCTCATCTTGATTTAAAAACCGGAACAAGAAATGGAATATCACAAGACATGGGGACTTAAGACCAGGAAACCACAAAGATATCAGCAGATGAAAGATACTCAAACATAATCATTGGACTTTTACTTCATCATTTTATATTGACAGACAAGGATATAATTTCCCTTTCTTCCTGTGCATCATATTTGTGGAGAATTCCAGTGAATTCCCCATGAAGAAAGGGGAACCAGTCATCCTCTGAAAACATATTGGTAAACTAATTCACCTTTAAGACCAAACATCACTCTCAATATACCTTATTTGCACTTAAATAAGGGCAGTGTACAGTCTAAAGCATAGATGAAAACAGAGAACATTATTTTAGGAACATTATCTTTTAAAGTCCAAATGATTCATGCATGAATCCACATGCAGTGGATTTAAGCAATACTTAAAGAGCATGCACAGACATGCATCTATATACACACTCATATGTCAGTCCATCCCAAGAATCTAATCTCACTTATCAGTCATTATTTAATCAAAAAGCAAACACAGATTGATAGGCAATCTGCTGTACTAAGTCTTAGTACTTGCATACTCAATCTGTTTACAGGCTAAACGTGGGTACTGTTGTTTGTTGTATGCAACAAACCAAAGAAAGAAAAAGAAGTAGCAGACACTCATTGGATGCTTTTTCATGGGCTA
The DNA here is from genome assembly GCA_009806455.1 of Tetrax tetrax. Classification (NCBI taxonomy): domain Eukaryota; kingdom Metazoa; phylum Chordata; class Aves; order Otidiformes; family Otididae; genus Tetrax; species Tetrax tetrax. The sequence goes on along the minus strand of WHYT01015468.1, from coordinate 452,652 downwards.
AATCAGCTCAGCCCTGTTTGCTCAAACCGGTAGCTTTCTGAAGGCACTACTACAGAATGTGTCTTTAGGTGACATTTGAAGGAAAAGCAGATTTTTTTCCATGTCAGTGACGCTTTTTAACACTTTATGCATAAGGTACCAAATGAAAGAGAAACATTGAAGTTCTTTAGAAGAAGATACGAAGGGATGGCATTTTTACAAGGATGCTGATAAGTTTTTTTTCAATCCAAATATACTACCTTTTAGTCACGTACTAGAAAAGATTACCTATGTGGGCCAAAATAAAATACTTCTGTAAGTTCAATGAAAATTTCCACTATAACTTATAGGACAAAATGTACTCTTGTATGACAAGAAAGTACACTCTTCTACTCCTGTTGTACTCTTCTTTAAAGACTGATTCTAGAATGTTTGTTTGAAATTTGAGGTTGATAGTGGAATTAGCAGCTATCAGTGCACTAATAACAAATTTGAGCTTGGCTAACTGGTCATAAAAGCCAGAAATAAAACAGAAATGTATTTCAAAAGATCAAAACTTAAATCTATACTGTATATGAAAATGCATATGGAGAACCAAAGGATTAAAAAACAGATTTTAATACAAATCCTTCAATATTAAGCAAGCTTTGAAAGGCTCTGTCCCTACAAAGTCATGACAGCTCTGAGTTTCAAATAATAAAATTAGATTCAGTTACCTAATTAACCTCATTTCAACATGAATAACCTATTTATTTGATTTTGAAAACCTACACCTCTATGTTAGAACTGTAACATTTCAGCATCTGAACAATCAAATTGCTAAACAATTCTGGCAGCTAGGATTAAGAATGATGTAGAATTTTAAGTAAACTTTCAAAAAAGCTCTCAGATATGTTCTTGATAGATATTGACAATTAATTTAGATCAAAGATACATTGAGTAGATCCTGGGTTTTGGACTTGCAAGATTGAAGATCTCTTACTAGTCTTCATCTAAGGAAATCATGCCCTTTTTAAAGCTTACCATGCCTTGGAGGCGAGAAGACTACAGAAAAAGTGTTTTCACTCTAATTTATAAGGAAGATCTTTATATGCATCTTATGCATCTATGCATATGTCCTTGCTACAATGTTATCGGTAAAGTACTCCTGGTCACCCACAAAACCAGGGTCCCTATATAGTTCTCATACCTGCCTACGAAATACTAAACATATGTCTCACCAAACCCTTCTGTATATTTTGATTATCAGTAGTTATATATTTTATCTCTAAGAGGCAACACAAAGTAAATGTAAATATATCCCAAATGAAATATTTTCTATTTTACCAGGGAAGTCTAGGTTGTCTCCAGTTTTCTGAATATTGTAATTTCTAAAGGTCCTTCCACAAATGCCCTGCTCATTTGTCACATCTAACTTCATGCTTGATGCAAAACTCCATCTTCTGGGGAAGATTAGATGTTTCTGCACCGTTTTATGGAAAAAGGGACTTTCTCCTTGTGATTTTCACATTGCTGTGCATGGTGTGTAAAGACACGAATGAATGTGTGGAACACATTCATGGTCATGCAAACTTCTACAATTACTCAATGACAATCATCCCATGAAAGGAGTTCTCTCAGAAAAATAATGGGAGACCAGCTGCTAACCTCTAGCAAGCAACGAAGCTCAAAAAAGGCTAGATAAGTGTGAGGCTGAAGGTTGAAACAAAGAACTGAACTTTGCATGGATTTCAAGAAAAAGGCTGCTCTCCCAGAAGTGCGTGTAGGAGGGCAGCTGGAATCACGTACGTTCACGAAATCTATTGCATTACGAGCAAGCACATGCTGACCTTAGGTCCATTCTGCTCCTCCTTGCCTGAGAACCAATGTGCTGGATTCCTGTCGGGCAAAAAAATGCTGACTTGTTCTGAAACGGTGTCTAGTGTTACTGTAAACACACAGTGCTTTTACAGTTCCCAGCAGAGCGCTCTCTGCACAGAGGTTACTTGATCTTTATACTCCTGGCAGGAAATAAAGATGTTAATGGTCGGGATCTCTGTTAGGAACAGTAGCCCTTAGCAAGAAGAGGAAGGACTAGAGCATGGTTATGTATCAACAGTCTATGTAAAGACATGATTTGCATTGTGAATGTGTGACGTACTTTTGAAAATGCTAAAGGATTAATTCCAGCAGAAACACATTAGAGTACTAATTCAATGGATGCTGTACAGGTGGGAGAGTTGTAAAAAGCAGCAGAACTGAGGCAAGTCATGCGTCTTGTAACAGGGGAGTCCAGATGAGGATGGCTACGTAGCTCATAAATGTACCTCATGACCACACCAGAACAGCAAACACAAGGGTAGAAGGGGGGATATTTAGTCTGCAAATGGACAGTCTGTAACAGTCTCAAATCTCTGACGGGAATTCATAGTTGCTGTTAAATACCTGAGACTACTGTGGTTGCTTTTGAATGGCTATGTGGTCGCTTCAGGTCCTGATTCTAGGTCAGTTAGAATTGCATCTTCTTAGTATTTAAGTTTATTTTCTATGCCAAATTCTCTATGCCTGTCTGCACCTTGTGCAGCCTCTTTAAGGTATTTATTTCCTAAGACACTAACAGCAGAAAGCTGCTACAGGAAAGATCTAATTTCTTTCTTCGTAGTTTTTTTTTTGTCTGTCTTTCTTATTGCATCAAACTATTCTCTCATTTGGTCCTGGGGCAACTGTTTGCACAGCTTACTGAAAGCCAGCTCACTAAAACAATGTAGGTTATAAAATAGATAGGCTTAATGTGAATCATTTCCGTGATCTAGTTTACAGCAAATGCTTGAATTCCTGAACTTAGAAGGCAGTGAAATACAGTTGGGGAAGCAGCAGTGTGACTCACTTTTAACATAAAGCTCTCTTTCAGGCAATTACAACTTGCAAACTGTCTGTGCAAAGGTGAATCACAAGCTGGCCCACAGAATACATGAAGAAGGATATGTATTTTGCAAGCATAGCAGATTCATGCATAATGAAAACCAGATATTATTGCCTGAACTGTAATCCAGGTAATAAATCACGTTTAAAAATTGACAGCGTGCATTTGAACAGAAATCCACATCAAGATCCACAGCTAAACAATTATGACAACTTTTAGGGATTCATGCCTCTTAACATTTCAGGTAGGTAGATTTCATACAGGTGGCTGAGCATACTACAGCTGACCGCTGTAATGCCAAGAGATGAAAAATGAAGTATAGACACAGTAAGAATGTGGTGAAAGTATTCAATTCCCATTGAAGGTCTGCTTTGTTCTGCAATTGGGTAGCTTTTCCTTATGAAACAGAAGATAATTAATCATGCTTACCTGGTTACATGATGAATGAACACTTTAAAAGAACAATGAGAAAATGCCTTAAAAGCACACAGGAAAGGAAAACAAGGGATGCAATCATACTGAGGTAAGATATACACTTTACAAGAAACAGTATACTGTATTGGCTGCTACATTTGCTAACAGAGGAATGCAGACAAGGCTTGTGAGTCCTTGCAGGTGCTATTGAATAAGAAAGTTTAATTCCAGGCTCTGGTTCAGACTCTAACTTTTCTTTTTGGTCAGCTCTTTGGTAGATACTTCATGACAAACAGCACTGCGGGAACTAGATTTCTTCCCTATTTGTGAGGAAAAAGCTTGAAGGCAAGGAAACTTAAAGAGAAGCCATGAAGGAAATGAACTGTTGAATATGTATCAAGAAAGCTTTATCAGAAGACGGCAGAGATGAACTTAGTTTGACATTTTGTCATAGATTGAGTCATTGCTTTTTGTTGACTGTGCTAGTGAGTAGGAAAACACTCTGGAAAATCAGCTGGAAAGACTCCCCCATTCAAGTGACATAACATGACCTACAGTAAGATCCTAAGCTATTCAAGATGACCAGATTTAAACCAGAAGTATACGCTACAAAAGTGGGGAAACCGATGCAAGAAAAAGAATGCTGGATGTTATTTTTGTATTTTCTATGTAATCAAGCAAAAAAGAACATTATTAAAAAATACCCCATACACTATGCAAAACAGGTTGGCTTACTTAAAAACTTAGAATAATTAAACTAACAATTAGAATGAAGCAATGAGTTCATGTCCAGAAGACTGTCAAGATAGTTGGGGCCAGCTCTGAACCTGGAAGCATGAAGGTATACAGGTCTTCTCTGGGAAAAGCCCAGTAAACACATTCAGATGTTTGGGGTAGGGCAGTGAAAGCAGAAGAGCTTGGAGGGAAGCACAGACTTGGAGGGCACGGTGGAGTGGAATCCAGCTTTGTCGTCATAAACACTTTTGATTTTCAGAATGGATTCCCTATTTTTAATGGAACTCATATGGGTTCCATAATGTTCAGTAAAAATTAGAAGGGTGCATAGGAAAGTTAACCGAGTCTCATTAACAGTGAATTGGTGACCTCCAAGGTATGGCACATTCCTGCATGAGTTTATGCTGCTCTCAACATAAAGCACTGCAGTTTAAGCTACAGAGTAGCAGGTACGCTCTCAGGGTTAGATGTCAAGAGATTTACTGACTTCAGCCTACAAGTGAGGCAGTATTTCTCTCAAGGGACCCAGAGCAGTCAATGAAGGAAATAAAAAAATTTGTATTGCACCTTCAAAATCAGTTAACTATAATTAGGTATTATAGATATGATTATAGTTTAGCCATAATGGTATATCTATTTTATAACATCATTGTAGAGCAGAATTATGACTCTTTGGTTTTCTTACCTTAATCTATTTGATACTCTTTAAGAATAGCCTTTAATTTAAATTTTGACAGCTTATAAATTTTGGTTAGGTGATAACTGCTCCTCTGAAATGCATTTTATCCCTCAGTTACAGATACGTGAGGTCAGTTGACACATGTTCTCTGCTTTCATGTAAGGATTTTTTTTCTGTCTGTGAATATAACCTAGCCTTTTCTTGCTCAAGGAACTTCATATTTAATTGATATACATGAAGGCCGTTAACATTTTATAAATTAAATTACTGTGCACCTAAATTCCTACTATGATTTACAAATGTTGTTTGCTCCAATAATTAAAAAGATTCAGTAATAAACACTAATATTTAACAAATCAGATTGTTTAGCACAATGACCACAACATCCCTTGCTACAGGCTGTGTAATTCCTTAAAATGTTGAAAACCGAAATGCTTTAAAAATTGTGAGGGAAGAGTATGTGAAGAAAGAGGATATCCTCATTCTATGATAAAAGTGTACTCCAAAATTTGTGCTATTTACAGCATAAATTAGAGTCGCTTGGAGTATAGCACACTTCTTATTTCTTTAAGGACTGTTTTATTAATGGATAAGTGTCTAATTGCTGCAGGCTCAGGAAAGTGTTATGCTTTTGAGTTCATCTGACTGTCACTTGACGGAATCAATGAAATCTGCTGCTCCTTATCAGCGAGATCTGCTGTTCAAAGGTCCATCAGGAATAAAAGCAAATCCTGACTCCTGCTGTGTGAGGACGTTGGTAAGTCAATGCCTGCTCACTGCGATAGGATTGGGATGTTAAAAAGGGCTGGTTTTCTCCCAAATTAACCCGGAGCCTTGCCTCTGAGCTTCTTTATTCTCTGTCACACAGATGTGAGGTTTTGTCTGGTTTAATCAATTTGTAGTTAGGTTGCTGACAGAGTGAGCACTCATGCAGATAACAATTTGATATTCAAGCTATAATTATGGCTACAGCAACCAACTTACCCCTGCTAATAACTCAGCATGTTATCCAAAATACGATTGGTACTGATACAGAAGCAGCAAGTGCTAAGCATGTCTTAACACAACTCTGCCCATTCCAAAGGCTTGTTCCAGAGGAGGGGAAGTGCTGGCAGAGCAACCTCTGTTAGAAAGAGATGCTCTCCAGGGACCATAACCTATGGCAGTCATTATTGCCTGCCAGGGCACTGTCTGCCACATCTCTTCTCTACCATTACACCAGAGATTACCTGGCCCTGCAATTTAAGGAAGCATAAAGGCAGCTGAAAGTCATCTGCATCCCACTCTCCAGGTATGTGGAACAGAGCAGCAGGACAGCTAATTTTCCGGCTCACTGTTTTTTCCTTTTCCCCTCCTGAATTAATTACTGTTGGATGATAGCTAAACAACTAAAAGGTAAAAGTGCAGAATTACCAAGCTTATTTGTCTGTAATAAAAATAATTAATTTCCAGAATCTTCTTTCCAGTAAATCCTGGAAGACAGTTTCAGTTTGTAGGAAGGAGCGAAAGTAGAGGGAAGAGTTAGGTGAAAGCAGTAGCTCAAATCCTTATACTAGAATCTCAGTGGGGCATATTTTCCATGCATTACAGGAGGTGTTGCCCTTTCTAAACCATATCTGGGAAGCAAGAGGCTAAAGGTGTTTCCACTGAGAATGTGATTTACTCATAAATTCATATTTGAATCCTCTAAGCAAGAACTAAAATCAGAGAAGTTAGTGGTAGACAAAGGACACCAAAATGAATTCATTTGATTGATCTTTTTGATCAAGACCTCACAATGAGAGTAAGCTTGAATCTCCTACTGCTGTTAGCTTCAAAGACTCCCTGGTCCATGCTACCTCCCAAGGTGCTCATTGGTCTTGTCTAAAAAAAAAGTGCCAGATAGCATAGGCCAAAACTACAAAAGGAAACATAATAATTAAACAAGAGGGATAACTGCATGTCAGTACCTGAGCCCATGTCCTGTCTAGTTCACTTGTACAGATGCTGCTGTGTGACCAAGTTCTTGAACGAGGTGGCCTTCAGTCCTTAGTGACTGGCTTCTGGATGTGTGCACTCCAAGTTTGATTGTCACTTAGCCTATGCCTTCCTCTGACAGTAGAAATGAAACAAACTGATATGACTCAGCTCAGAGCTTCAAGAGTGAAAATTCCCAGTTTTAGGAAGTACTTTGGTTGTGGTACTTTGTCATCGTTGGATTTCTAAATCTACTTCCTAGATTTCTAAATGGAGAAGGAAAGAGCGCTTGTAGGCAATTGTGTAGCACTATATAGGAAACAACCACAAGGGAATATAGGAACCAACTCTTCTGGTTATCTGGACAATACAATTCAGATTTTAAGCAGTGCTGCTGCTGCATGGTACATGACAGACAGGGAATTTCGGTGCTGGAATCTCTCTCATCTAACAGCGGCTTGCTGCTGCTTGCTGAACACAGCTGGAAGTCTACAATAACAACACATTTACTTGTCTGTTATCTTTGACAACAACAATTCTTCGTCTCACTTTAGTCTATTAAAATGGTTGTCCATATTGCAGAATACTACAAAGGCACTTCATATTTTTTTTATGTTGCCTTATTTTTAAGGGTTTATTTTGGTTTGTTTAAAGAAAACAGGTAAGGAAGCTTAAATAACAGATCTCAGGAAATGAAATGATCACTACATCTTTAGTTGAACTGGAAGGCACTTAAGAAAATAAGAGAGAGGTTTAAGTTAGAGTCATGGGAACTGGTGAACAAAGCACCAAAAAGCATAAAACCCCAACACAGATGTAGCAAAGATTTTCCAGATGTGGAATTCTTTCCATGGCTCAGTAGAGCTGACTTAACTTACTTAAGCTATAATGATTATTCTGGGGGCAAAAAAGGACGGCTCATTTCTTATCTCTCAGTCTTTTAATATAACTAAACGCAATTTACTTTGCTGAAGATTTCTATCTAAATTTGCTTTATGAAACAATGTTTGTTTCTTATTTCTCCTAGTTTGTCTAATGTGGCATAGTGTCTCTGTAAAATGCCTTTGAAATGTACTGCAAAAGTTAATATATGTAGCAATTTCTTAGGTTAGAACCTTTCTTGGTTAGTTTTTAAATGCCCAGTTCCTCATTAAAAGTTCTGATTGTAACTGTAACAATTATATATATCTTTACAGTTTTCTGTTTGGTCTTTGGTTATGTGGTTATGTTTGTGTTTTTATATTCTTATGAGATAAGCTCATAATTTTTTTTTTTTTCTTTGCTCTTTATTTAGCTGAAGAATTGCCTTGACTTACTGTATTCTGATCGTTGACTGATTTCTGCAAATCTATTGCTAGAAAGTTTCCTAACATGTAGAGGACAGTTGCTGTTGCTGTAGAAGTTACATAGTATTCTTAATGTGATGATAGATAGTTGGTACTGTTTCCTGGAGAAAATACTTGCCTTTTACAAAACATATGAAACAGTCACATAATAAAGTTACATTCAACATACATATTAGGGCTGAACATTCAATGTATTTTTACTACAAAATACTATTTCTGTCACATTAAAAACTAATTCAATATTTGGATAGTGACTTATCAACCGGAAATATCGCAATACTAATTTGACATCTTGGACAGGTTTTGAATTGGTGCATAGAGGGTTATGATTTGGGTAAATCTTACGAAAATTAGTAGTACAGTCATTAATTGCGTTGAAGAAAGGATTATACTAACCAATTCCTCTATCATTAGTTTGTCTTTTTCTAAACCTGTGTAAAACTTTAGCATCCACAATATACTGAGGCAAGGAACCCCATAGTTCAGAAATGGAGATTATTCCCATGATTCTCCTTCAACTTTCCAACCATTTTCCAGCCACAAATGCCCCAATAATGATGAAATTATACCTGATAAAATTGATTAAAATGACATATACTTTAAAGTTTTGCCAGAGCGAGTGTATCAGTTATGAATGTGAAATAGAGCCCCGCTGAAGACAAACTGGTGCTGACACAAAATAAGTTATTCCAGTCAAACAGTTAGCATGAGCTATAACATCAAAATAAGTCCTTGACACTCTCCGAACAGTCAGGAGTTTCATCCCTGCTTTGAGAGCCTCCCATGGTTACTACAAGAGGAAAATCTTTCTAGTGTAAGTATGGGCTTTGTTCTACAAACAGGGCTCTACGTAAGTCAATTGATAGATAGCAAATTATTGACAAAAGTCCCAGTCTTTATTTCTCTTCCCTACTACATGAAGAAATATTGATTCCAGGATGAGAGTGTAATTAGGCAACCTGCCTGGAGGAAGCAGTGCTGTATTTTATTATTTTTTTTTTCTTGCCTTTTAACAGCTAGAGAAACTGCATTTGATTTGATTGCTACTTCCTGATACATGCAAAATCCAATCTAATTTGACAAGAGTATTTGCAAAGGAGATTTGAGACAATGGCTAAACTTGATTACTAGATACTACAAGGTATTTCAAAATCTTCAAGATAATGAAAAACATCTTTTGTCAGATATGGTTAGTATCTTTGATTTTATAGACAATAAAAGATGTAATTGCTCAGGCTGAATATACTACAGGCAGTTACAGCAACTCTCTCAAGAATCACTTGCTATACCAGAAAGCATTTAGAGCACAAGTCAACAACTCTAATATGAAAAAAAAAAAAAAAAAAAAAAA
>WHYT01015468.1:431525-442928 GCA_009806455.1 Tetrax tetrax | reverse complement strand
TTTTTTTTTTTTTTTTTTTTTTTTTTTTTTTTTTTTTTTTTACCTAATCATATGGTTTCCAGGATAAAAAAAACTTGCTTTAACAAGGAAAGTGTATATTGCCTGAAAACCACACTGGATTGGACAGAAAAAGGACAGCTGAAAGATTTAGCATGATGGCCAGCAGCAGTAATCACTCAGCTGGCACTTCCATCATATTTGAGAAGTCATAGCAGTCTGGTGAGGTTCCCATAGACTGGAAAAGGGGAAACATAACCCCCATTTTTAAAAACGGAAACAAGGAAGACCTGTGGAACTACAGGCCGGTCAGCCTCCCCTCTGTGCCCGGCAAGGCCATGGAGCAGATCCTCCTGAAAACCACGCTAAGGCACATGGAGGCGATTGGTGACAACCAACATGGTTTCACTAAGGGCAAATCATGCCTGACCAATTTGGTGGCCTTCTATGATGGGGTGACAGCATCGGTGGACAAGGGATGGGCAACGGATATCATCTACCTGGACTTGTGCAAGGCATTTGACACTGTCCCGCATGACATCCTTGTCTCTAAAATGAAGAGACATGAGTTTGATGGATGGACCACTGTGTGGATAAGGAATTGGCTGGATCCTGACACCACTCAAGGAGTTGTGGTCAACGACTCGATGTTCAAGGAGACCAGTGACAAGTGATGTCCCTCAGGGGTCAGTACAGAGACCAGCTCTGTTCAACATCTTTGTTGCCAACATGGACAGTGGTATTGAGTGCACCCTCAGCAAGTTCGCCGATGACACCAAGCTATGTGGTGCGGCTGACATGCTGGAGGAAAGGGATGCCATCCAGAAGGACCTTGACAGGCTGGAGAGGTGGGCATGTGCCAACCACATGAAGTTTAACCAGGCCAAGTGCAAGGTCCTGCACATGGGTTGGGCCAATCCCAGCCACAAATACAGGCTGGGCGGAGAATGGATTGAGAGCAGCCCTGAGGAGAAGGACTTGGAGGTACTGGTGGTGAAAAGCTGGACATGAGCCGGCAGTGTGCGCTTGCAGCCCAGAAAGCCAACCATATCCCGGGCTTCATCAAAAGAAGCGTGGCCAGCAGGTTGAGGGAGGTGATTCTGCCCCTCTACTCTGCCCTGGTGAGACCCCATCTGGAGTACTGCGTCCAGTTCTGGAGCCCCCAACATAAGAAGGATGTGGACATGTTGAAAGGAGTCCAGAGGAGGGCTATGAAGATGATGAGAGGGCTGGAGCACCTCTCCTATGAAGAAAGGCTGAGAGAATTGGGGCTGTTCAGTCTGGAGAAACCTTATAACAGTCATCCAGTACCTAAAGGAGGCTTATGGGAAAGATGGGGAGAAACTCTTCAGCAGGGCCTGCTGTGACAGAACGAGGGGTAATGATTTTAAAATAGAAGGAGGTAGATTCAGACTAGACAATAGGAATTTTTTTTTTGACAATGAGGATATTGGAACACTGGAACAGTTTGCCCAGAGAGGTGGTTGGTGCCCCACCCCTGGAAACATTCAAGGCCAGGTTGGATGAGGCTCTGAGCAACCTGATCTAGTCGGGGATGTCCCCGCTCCTTGCAGGGGGCTTGGACTAGATGACATTTAAGGGTCCCTTCCAATCCTAACCTTTCTGTGATTCTACTTTATTTTTACGCATTGATTTAATGGAAGTTGTTTTAGCCTTCCAGAAAATACCGGTTTTCCTGTTCAGGCACGAGACCTGAACATTTGTGTCCTTATTCAATGTTATACAACCTTCTTGACTGCTGGCTCTCCCTCAGAACACATTTACACTACCTAGACCTACCCGTCACTTTTTAAAGTTCAAGGAAGTAATATATAACAGACAATCATGAGGAGTTTTAGGGGCCATGCTGCTTCCAGTGTATTTAGCACGGTTTAAAGCGGATTCTCAGAGGAAAGCTGCAGTCCCAGGATCTACTATTTCTTCCAAAACCTAAAGAAAATCGCCATGACACCTTAAGATTAACGAGACTTTGGCTTCATACAGTGCTATGTCCATTTTAAGGCTTATGTGTTTATATCCACATGCACACAGTGAATATGGTGACTTTAAAAAGTGAAGTAATTTAGTTGAAAGAACAACTACTGTAGTGTGTGGTTAATAAGCCACTAAACATCAAATACCAAAAATCATGACATCAGCTATTTTACTGCAATTAGAAAAAACAAAGAAAACTCAACAACTAAACATCATCAGGAATCTTAGCATCAAATGTCAGTTTTCGGTACCTGTTGGCATCACAAACCTTTTTTCTAGTAATGAAATAAATGACAGTGGAATAAAAATATATCTATTAGCATCTATTGGTGTTTGGCAGACATCCATGCATATTCTGGCAGAGTTTCTGTAACTGCTTTTTAGTATGACAGATTGAAGTGTGAGTACTCACCTGACATTTTTATTTAGAAAGCAAACACTCAGCTAAAACAAAATTTCATAACTATTGCAACATTAACAGTAAAAGAAAGGTTACCTAGCTAGGAATTGGTACTTCACACTAAGGTCTCACAAAAAACACTAATAAGGCTGTTCTACTAAAACCAGACACAAAACTTAAAAAAAAAGGAACAATTAATTATTAATTTTGCCCACTTTATTCTAGAATACTCGCTAGATATACTGTAAAGCGGCCAGAATACCAGTAAATGTGCCAATTAACTTGTATTTCTTTCCAGTTCATGTGGAAATTTATATTCTGTAGCCAGTCAGAGTATATTTTTTTAATGTTTGCTCTAGGTTCAACGTAAGTTATGCATGGATGAACCTTTATTGACTTTATGAAAACAGAGTATACGGTGAGTACTGCTCATAGAAAGAATTAATTTCTCTGGATCTAGAATATCTTTACAAAAATCTAGTGGGGATTTTCTTTTTTCCTTTTTCATTAGAGCTGCAGTTAAATTAAATGACATTAAAAGAGCTATACCTAGTGTGCCAAGCAGTTGGTCTTTTATGTGCCTTGTTTACTGACAGTGAACCTGTTGCTACTAGATTTTCAAGGTCATCCCAGAGTTCTCACAGACTGGCTTGACCTGCCTTGTCATCACTTCATCACCTCCTGTTCTGCAGCCCATCTCACCAAGTGTCCTCCGCTGCCTGACACCAACAACTAGGGTCTGCAAGAGGAAATACCCTACCGTTAAGGTCTCTTTAATTGTCTGTGTATTTGTCTTCCCTGTGAATCACAGGCAATCAGGGAAATTAACACCAAAGGACATTGAGGATGTACTTTATTTAATAACATATTTATCAGAAATCTAGAGGAGATGGAGGAGAAAAAGTTACTTGTTTTGTTACATGCTAGGCCTGGATTGTAATACTAACACCGGGGAGCTTTCAAACACTTTACATTGGTCAGCAGTCCAATGAGGCTGCTGTCTTCAACTGTGCTTAATATTTTATTCTCTTGTTTGCTTGCTGATTCCCAAAACACAGATGAGAAATGGGCTATCATATCTGTTCTACTCCATGTCAAAGACTGGCACTTCTTTTTTTTTTTTTGTGCCAAAGTAGACTCCTCTAACCTAGTAGTTAGAGAGAGTACTGACTTTTACTCAGAGGTTGTGCACTTCTCCCATAGTATATCTTTAAAGCAAGAGGGAATATTTTGATAGAATCATGAAAGATGTTAAAAGAATATTCACTTGCTCTTCTAATAGGGAATTTCTACTGCTACAGAAGAGTAGTTTCACCTGCTTTTTTATATCAAGTCATGTGTTCTGTGTTTTTCAATTAATCCAAGTTTGTCCTTAATAACTAAAACTCAGCACTCAACAACTTTAAAAAACCCCTTTATTTTATTTTTAGAACAGCAACTCTTCTAAATATGTGTTCAACCAAAATACCACAGGGCAGTTTTATGCACAGGAAAAATTTATTTATTATAATGTTGAACATTATGGATGAATGGTGTTAATATTTATTTAGGTCTAGACTAAACCTTCTGCCCTGTTTATGTGATAGCACATAGTTTCATCACCTCAAAAGAAATAAGCTGTGCTAGTCCCTGACCAGATGTGGATATTCATTCTACCCCTCCCGCTGTGTCCCGTTGTAGCAATGTTTCTAAGTCACAGAGTTCACTATTTCCTACAAATACTTGAGGATAAATTGGGAAATCATGAAGCAGGTCCACAAAGAGACTTAGGCAATACTTCTAATATTGACTTATAGTCGTTTCACCTTTGTTATGAGAATACCGCTCCAGAAACTGAAGTTAGCCCTGAGTTAGGAACCTCACAGTGGGTTCATCCTACTGAATATTGGTGTCTATGTTAGGAGTCACCTTGACTCTGCAGTTAGTGGGCAATTAACCAATATTATTCATGAAGTCTCATGTATGATTCACATCGGTAAATCAAATGCTGACAGATAGCCGGGTGAACCAAAGGCTCACATGTTGATTATTTTTAGACTGTGAATTTAAGTCAACACCACTAACTCTGACATAGACACCTTCGTTATTTACAAGTGAGACAAAGTCTCCATCCCTCAAAATTCATAGTTTGTTGATAGAATTTGAGAATAAAAATCACAACAGTCGGCAAGGTAAGTAAAGGCATGAGAATACATAAATTACTCAAAAGAAAGATGGATGCATCTGAAAAAACAATCTTTTGAACTTGGTTGCTGGCCTGCATCCCTGATTTAGGTGCCAGTAATTCCAGCTCTGACTCATCTCTTGGCTTGAGCCATCATTTTCCCTGACTGTGCATGTTGCTTGATCTTAACTTCTGCCTTAAAAAAGTTCTTTTGAAAGATTTCTTTTTTTTTCACAAGTGCCAGAAACATCAACAATATTTAGAAGTCTTAAAAATGCATTTCTCACAAATAGCTGATGTTACAGTACATTGTTTGCAATACCCTAATTCACACAACTTGAAGCAATAGGGTACACAGTTAGGCATGACTGGTGTTCTGCTCAAAAAACTGATCATTTATAGATTTTTGCCAAAGTGACTCTGCAATTGCAGGTTTTACTGTATTTTCCACTGTAAGAAAATAAAAAAAAAAACCACCAACACAACTGGTTATACAACTTTTGAGTTATTAATTGACAGAAGTAGCAGTGTTTTCAGATTATATTTGGCTTTGCTTTAAATCTAAAAATAGTGTGTGGTTGACTTTTTGGGTTTGTTTTGTACTCCATTTGAAAGTTAGTGTTTGATGTAGTCGAACTTTACTGCTTGTTGGAAAAAATGTAAAATTAAGAAAATATTTAATTTCAAGGATTAGCAACTGCAATAAACATAGCCAGTAACACGTGAACTTCTAATCTGCTTAAGCAGCTTGGTCTGTTTAAGGTTCTAAATATTTCATTGCCTATAGTAAAAGCATTTGAAAGTATCCAAGTATCTGGAGTCTATAGAATAGAAAATTTTGTAAAAATAGATGAAAACATTGAAATAACAGTCTTTCTACCTTATTGTATTTCTCATTCCAGACCTAGATGAAACCAAATACTATTAAGTAGGAAAGAGGGAGCTACAATAAATTATTAATTCAAATTCTCAAAATGGGAAAAAAAGTTTGACTAGAAATTTTGAGTGCATTTTAAATAAAATTTTAAATTTTAATACAATGGTATCCAATCTCTTTAGCCACTGTGTTATTAGCATTGTAAGCCATAAAACAAACAACTCCTTTTTGTTCTGTAATATATTTTAGTCTGTTTGTAATAATATATACTAGAAAGAGTTAGATTGTTGATATTTCCAAATAAGTATCAAAATTGGGATTTGTTCTATTCTCTTACAGCAGACATGCAAATATGGTATATTCTTTTTTGAAGGCTTTCACAACTTACTTACAGCTTTTTCATTCATGATTCTTATGCAATGTCATTTATCTGGTTTACTATAGCAGCAATGATCTAACAAAGGCTACTTAAATTGCAAAACGTCAGACTAGAATGTCTGAATCAAGATCCGATTGCATTTGAAAAAATAGCGCCAACTATCCCTAGAAACAAGTTACTTCAGTCAAAGTGCCTGTTTTAAATAATCATCTCCCTAATGCATGCTTAATATTTAAAAAAAAACCATCAGAACCTCATGATCTCCTGAGCTGCAAAGAATTAAAACAAAAGGCAAAACTGATTAAAAGGCAACAGCATTTCCATTCACAGTCTAGCTTGTGCTCACGTACATGGAAATGTCAAGAAACTGGCTCCACATGGCATGAAGTTCCACCTAATATTTGTAATATTAAATATAACGCTGTCCACCCAAAAAAAAAAAAAAGTAACACTGAAGTCTGGGCGGGGAAAAACGAAGAGAGAGACAGATACACATACGTACAGGTTATAAATTTTATGTAAAAAGCACTTTTATTTCATACCATCAGCAGCACTAACATGATAGGTAGTTTTGACACTGAAGAAGTAAGCATAGAACTTTGAATTTTATTTCTAATTTTACAAGCTGTTAGCTACAATAAACACTTGTTGCAGCTCTATTCCTCTTGTGTAAAATTGAGGTTGTTGCATCTCTATGCCCTGAAGATTTTTAAATTATTTTCAGATAGCTTTTAATCTTGTATGGTACATGATTTCAGAAGATGTACAAAAACCTACAATGTTGGCTGTCTGCTCGACAAAGTACTTGAAATTAGCTGTAAATAATAGGGCTAGTTTGCATGTTTGATCATAAGTTAAAGGATGTGGCCAAATAAGAACCGCCTTAGAAAAAGAAATACCAAATATAACTTGCAAAATCTACAAAGAAAATGCTTATTAAACCTGGGTCACAGTCTGGGAATTATTTATGAACTTCAAGAGTTAAAATAGCGACATCCTGACCAGATAGCTCCATAGATTTTACAGTGCTCATTAGCACTGTGGCTTTTCTCTCAACAACTTTTTTTTTCAGCCTATTCCTCTCCCTTAATAAACAGAAGAAAATAAATAATCCGAACCAGGATAATGCAAGAAATGTCACCAACAGAAATCAGACATAAATCAGAACACCATTTGGTGGCATTTGGATATTCTGAGGTATTTTTCAAACTATATTTGAAGTACAGTAGCAAACTATCAATTAAAGTAAATGAAGAAGAAACCAAGAGAGATTCTAGAGATCTCCAGTGCTAAGAGTGGAGCATTTCCTAGTGTTTATCACGACAATACAGCCATTTGCCAGTGTCTAGCAGACAATCACTAATAGGTTTCACATACCAACACCAAAGTACATATAGCATTCAGGGAACATGTATAACAGAAAAGAATAGAAAAACAACCTTTCAATGTTCTGGAAAAACTTAGCCAAAATAAAAGTTATTATCTCCAGTGAAATACTCCAGATAATTGAAGTTTCCTGTTGTACTTATAAGACAGATTTTAAAGTTCACATTAAGTCATCAAATTCCACTGACTTGAACAAAGCCGTTGGCAACCATGTTTCTTAGTCAAGATGTTAAATAAATCAAAATAGATTTTAACACCAAGTAACAAGATAGTATCTAGAGGAAGACTGTCATGTAAGGGGCAGATGCAATTCAGCAGAGCACTTTGTAGGATAGTTTCAGACATCTTTCTTAGTATCACACAGAAAGCTGGACTGGTTTTCAGAAAGAGAAAATATCCTACTCCGGAAACAATAAATAACCTTTACACAGGCATTAGTCAGGTCTGTAACTTCTTACATTCAAAACTCCACAGTTGAAGCCCATCTTTTGTCAAAACTCCACAGCCGAAGCCCATCTTTTCTCAAAACTCCACAGCTGAAGCCCATCTTTTGTCACAATACAGTGTTACAGTTAAGTAACACTGTATTTCACAAAACAAATGCAAGAAAATGAGAAAACAAGTAAATAGTTACTCACCAGCCTTCTCCTTCTCTGAAATAACTGGCATAGCCTGAAAGAAAAAAATAAATGATACTACTATTAAAAAAATAAGAATATTAAGTAAACATCATAAAATCTTAAGGTAGATTTTATAGTATCCAGAGGATCTGGAAAGAACTGAGGTCTCACTCTGTTAAGCACTGTGGAGAGAAACATACAGATCCCATTTGAGTGGCTTATAATCTATTAGGAAACTAATTCCTGATGGAAAAAAAAAGGACTAGGAGAGAAGGGAGGAGATGGAGTTAATAAGATATTCCAAATATCACATTTTGAAATAATCATCCTAAAATACATGCCCACAAAATTCCACTGGGAAATTACTAAATCATTCTGAAGGAGTGAAGACAAAAAAAACTGTGTAGCTGAAGATGAGACTAAAATACCACATCTTTCTTCTGCAGAGCTGAAGTCTAGTTCTGCCATTGACTTCATATACTTAGGACTCAGACTCAAATTTATGTTGTTCTGTAGTATACTAGCTTGTTACTTTTTATATAATTTTTCAGAGACAAGTAATAGAAGTGTTTTCATATTGTCTGTAATTCTTTTTGGACATGGATTTTTATTTTTTTTTTTTTTGCAATAGATGTACAAATCTTTCATATTATGCTTTTTTTTTTTCAGACTAATGCAGAAGAACTTTCTGAATGTATTTTTCATAGAATCGGTAGGTTATAGGTTGAATGAACAGGGAAATGGAATTTATATGGCATACATATAAACAGAATTAAAGAATGCACAGATATCGTAAAGGTAAGAACGGCTGGATGAGAAATTGAAGTGGGTATGCAATGTATGCAGAACTGCCATCTGAGTTAAAGTATCAATTTTACATCCCTTTCACTCATGTCAGTCCAGCCTTTGTTCAGCAGATTTTGCTGCTGCAGATTTCATATAAAAAAAAAAAAAAAAAAAAAAAAAGAATGGAGTTTTGGACAGAAATCACAAAAAAAGCCAGTTTCAGACTTTGAGTTCCTAAAATAGACTTTGAAAATTTCATTTCTGATTCGATATGTCCTGCCTTACAAAATAGTATTTTATAGCATTTCCTGGATGATAATTTGTAGAAAATTTCAAGTAGAAAATGTCATAGAAAAGATATATTAAAAAATGCCTTAAAGATTGGTAATAGCCATAGGAATACTTTTATGATTCTTTTGTTTCACCTGTACTCTGACTAGTTAAATATCTGTTGCTTGAGTTTCACATTAAAAAAATGTCGTACTGTCAGACTAATGTTATTGAAAACAACAGTAGCCCCTTGCTTGAAAAGTGTTTCCCCTGCTTTGTACAAAGGTGTATTTGTTCATAAGAAGCACCATTTTGCTCTAGTAATTCAATAAAGGCATTAATTTCCATAGACTGAAGAAAGTTAACATTTTAAAGAAACAATAAAATCACAGAACAATTCAAAGTATCAGTTGCAAAGAAAGAAAAAGTGCATCATGTATAGATTTTTAAAAAATAATTGACAGAATAAACTAATTTATAGAATTGATAGAATTTTGAAAAGCAGTATATAATTTCCTTCTCTTTCCCAGACCTACATGGTTACACTGGCTAAGAAAAATAACAAAATAAGAAAGAAAACCCCAGATTCACTATTATCATTTGTCCAAGAAGGAGATTTGTAAAGTGAGAAATTTATAAAGAGGAGGGGTTGAGGAAACAAGCAAAGAGAAAAAGAAAACCAAACAGAAGAAGAAAAAAGAATGTGGGAACATTAGTGTAATGGAATGGAAGGGTCAGGACAAAAGAAGGAAATATGGTGGCAGGTTATTATCATGTTTTAATTTTGAGCTTTCTTAGCTGTAAAAAACTCAAAGAAAGTGTGATGGTGTCCTTTACAATAAGCTTAGAAGACAACATTGAGAGGACCAGACAGTGTCAGCATAGAAATCACAAACTACGTCATGGAAAAGAGACAACAGTTTGATGGGGACAGCCTTTGTAAGGTCTGAAATACAAGACCAAGATGAACATCTGTGATTCAGTGCACCGGGGGGAAATAGTTACAGGACTAAATGGGGATATGATGGCGACGAGTACAGAAGATAATTTCTCTGGTGGCTTTATGACAGACTTAAATGAACTTGAATAATGTTGTCTATAACTGCAGTGCAAGTTACTTATAGTGATTTGCCCAGAATGAACACTTCCAAATCAGCTGCCATCATCATTCATATCAGCATATAGATTTTTTTTTTCTTATGAACATATCAGATTTTAAAATGTTAATCTTGCCATTTGGCATGTCAAGTAAATTCTTGGAAATATGTAATATTTCTAATTCACGATCGCTAACACATGTTGATTTATAACCAAACATAAATTTTAGTAAATTTGTTAGATGCTAGTCTTAAAGGTTGTTAGAGCTGTTTAGTGGGTTTAGCTCACGTAAAAAGCTGTAGCCGAAAATACAAAGAATCATAATGCCTCAGAACAGATGTGTAAGTCATAAAATGAGTACCTTCACTTAACTAGGATGAAGAAGCACTATAAGTTCCAACAATTTAAAAGCAGTGAGGTTTACAGATAAAAGTACTTCCTACAGCAATCTTGCAGTAATTCATTAAGATCGATACTAGAGAAACCAATACAGAATATACAACCTACCAAAACTAAGAATTCTAAAATCAAGTCAGGTGTACAGGAAAAAAAAAAATGCTACTAGAGTATTCAGATAAAGAAATACATTCAAAATGATAGCATCACAAAGCATGTAAGTTTTCCTAGAATAATTAGAATGACCTCATATAGTGGGGAGTACCTGTCACCATCATTTTTCACTACTCTAAGTCCTCCATAGTGTATTATATAAATACAGAGATTTCTTTTTATTGCCTCACTTTTCTTCCTAATATCAGACTTGGCCCACTTTTTCAAAAAGACATGGTTCAACTTCCCGCATATGCTTTTAAAATCAGAACAACTCATTTTCTCTAATTCGATCTTAATGATAGATTGCAGAAGAAAAAAGTATAATATTTTCCAAGAACCAAATATTTTCTCAAATTCATGTGAATTCAAATGAAAAAAAGAAAAAAGAACTTATCTCTAAAACAGTCCGTATAGTAGCAGCAAATTAATGAAAGTAAAATATTTTCTTTAGACTAGAACAGGAAGCATATTTTTTCCAAAGAATATCAATATTATTCTCATTGTAAAGACTACAAATAATATGAATGTTTGATTCAGAAAATAGTACTGTGGCACACTTATAAATTCTGAATCAATTATAACAGTTATAAAAGGTGTTTTCCTTAAAATAATATATATAAAGAAGCAAATCTTACACATGAATTCTTTACAATTTAAGGAGAATTCATATATATATAGTGTATTTTTATTGAAAGGTTCAGATTTGCTTAGTTTACAGAAAAATTGTAAATCTTCTGATTTTATTAAAATATATAGTAAATGTGACGTCCCTGAATAAAAAAAAAAAAAAAACAACAACAAAAACCCAAAGCAAACCACACCCCCCAGAACTACCCTTTTTATCCACAAAATACGAATACATCTTGGATAATACTTTCG
>WHYT01015468.1:348544-418550 GCA_009806455.1 Tetrax tetrax | reverse complement strand
AAAAAAAAAAAAAAAAAAAAAAAAGAGGAAATCCCTATCAGACAATTGCTGAAACAGACTCGAGATTTTCTTTTAAATTAGAGAATGTAATTTTAGCCTACAAAAATCTTACTTGAAATGTCATATTGAAAATTTCTGTATACATCCTTGCTGTATTGCAGCTGATTCCCCGTAAATACATTATGACTGCAAATATGACTGTAAAGGGTATGTAAAATACTATAATGGACATTTTTTCTTTAAAGTTGCAGTTGCTTTGCTCAGACAGAAGTGATTTCCAGTAATACTGGATAAAATAACTATTTTCTTTGAATTTCACTAGATGTTAGGTGGAAAATCTGCCTTCCAGCGAGAAAGAAAATTGTGAAAATTCTCATAAATCAAAACTTAAGACAGAATTTTTGCACAAATGAAAAGTTTTGTTTGACCAAAGTCAAAATATCTATTTTATTTCTGAGCTTTGAAGAATATTTTAACAGGAAAAAGAAGTAAACATGTAAAAAAATCCCATAATTTCAAACAACCACCATTCATTTTGGGCATCCACAGTTCTTCACTATGAAAAGAGGAAAGAGAATTCCTCTACACTCCTTAAATTTGCTTCCTTCCATTACAGAGTCAAAATTCACATGTTTCATCTCTAAGGTGGGCTAAAAATTAGCATTCTGTCTTCCCAGAATAGAAGAAATATAGTCAGGAGATGTGTGCAGTATCATGGAGGTGAAAAAGGGAGACATTATCTGTAAAGACGACTGTTTGGGCACAGGACTGAGGGTATGCTGAGCTGCAAAAATGCCATTGCAAAAAGCTGAGGTACATCCAGTCTGATCTGAAGACAGTTTGGCCCTTCCTTAACTGCACTGCAAAGTTATATACATATATAGATATAGATTATAGATATCTTTTTGTTTCCTTGCACTCATAAAACATGACAGCTCTGTCATGACTAACTCATCTGCAAAGGGCTACCATAGATGGCAAAGGTTTGTATAAACTTGCAAAGTTACTGTAGAGAAGTATATAATATAAAATTTCTGAAATAAGGACCTAGTGACATCTATTTATTTTTGTAGTATCTGATAAACCAACAGAAGTGAGTCTATATTTCAATTTTGCAAACAAAATATACCATCTTTATGTTACAGCCATTAAATCCACACTTTTTTTCCCCAGAATAATACTTCTGGGGTTTTTTTAGATTACAAAGGATAAAAGTGTAGTTGACATTACGTGAATCACATTGTCAATGCTGCCATCCAGCCATGATGGATATTCTACAAAGCCCTTCCATCACTGGAGGCTGTCAACCATCCAGCCTCTTTTCAGGTATGCATTTGAACAGACATGCTGGGAAATTTCTTTGCTAATGATCCGATACATCTTGATTTGCAAACATTTCTCTACAATTTTGCCTGCGGAGATAATATCTTCTATCGTCCAAAGGGAAGGGAAAACTCCAGGATAAACATTAGCATACTGGGACTTGACTAGAAAGGGAAAATCCAGCCTTCACAGTAATTGTAAGCAGGTTACCGGTGCTGAGCTCAAGCTGTTATAAATCCCACACCTCATTTTTTGAAGTGATTTTATGGTAATCATCTTTTATTCCTGCAATTAAAAATCATGGTCTAAATTCTTGCCTTGGTGGATGCTCCTTTTTAGGAAAATGGTTTTAGTAAGAATTGTATTTTTCACTGAAATTATCTGCTTCAAGACCGAATCTATGTTCTTATTCTAAAAAACTGGATGCTTTATATTGCATTAGGAACAGAAAAGAAACCAACCTTCCAAAGCTTGCAAACATAAAAATGAATGTTACATTTAGTTTTTCAATAGGATTATTGATTTTAAAACCAGTAATTACTAGGTAGATTGAAACATATCTGTTGTCTTCTTTCTACACAAAAATCTAAAATACTCTAAAGAAGAGCCATCCATTGAGCTTCTGACAAGAAAGAGAGAAGGTAATGTAAACACAACATACAATTACCAATGAAGGACTAATGAACTGAACGACAGATAACTATTCCAGTAAACAAGGGCAATCCTGTACCTGAAAATGGAGGTCAACAACACTCAGAGAGAAAATACATTTTAAGCATTATATAATTTCTCAAACAGTGTATGTTCCACATCATCTAGAGTCCTTAAATAGATATTTTATTTTATTTGGAAGGTACGCTCTAGTTTTCTTAATTTGGGTTACATAGTACTTAAAATTAACTGGGTTATTCTACAGAAGAAAAAAAACCACAATCACTCAGGTGGTTTGACGTTAGGGAAATAATGCAGTCCATAACCAGAAATTTCCTGTTATATCACCATTACAACAAAATGTTAAGTGAATATCTCCACCGGAAAATTTTGATTTTTTTGAAACTAAAGCCTTTTGTGTGAATCAGATTAAGAGAGGAAACATGTAGAACCACCCTTTGGAAATAATAATTAATTTAGAGTAGAGTAATATTTTGATACTAGCATTGAACTGAAATCATAGCAATAATATAGAAGAAAAACTAAGAATGATTGGTTTATCATTCAAAATTATTTACAAAACATGGTTTTATTAAACTAGTAAGATTTTAGAGTAAGTTTTCAGTTCTCCACAAATTTTACAATTTTGATTTTTTTTCTCTTTCCTTATCCAGATGAAAATAACAAAATCATCAACTTTCAGGTCAGGCGCTCTTTAGAAGGGGAATTTAGCAAGGTCTTTCTTCTTTGTAGTCTTTTATTTTACTAAAGACTGCAATTACTAGAAGTAGAGCAGACAGCAATTAAAATCCATCCAACACTAAAGCTCCATCAATTAACTCAATTTTAAAAATAAATTAATGTCACATTCAAAGGTCTCTGGCTAAGTTTACGAGAACACTATGAATTTAGTCCTACTGGAAGTACAAAGCTGTATGCTTGCCTGCATATGTTCTCCTCCAGTCTGTTGTTTGCCTGTCCCCAACGACTTTGTTTTCTGACTAGATATTTGTGTTTGCTTGAGCCTCTTTGTGCCACTGAGGTCATGCACAGAGACCCCTTCAAGTCAGAGCTGGCTGGTTGGCAGTTCTCCTTCCACAAGGCACTTGCCAAGAGCCTGCACTTGGGGTGGTCTAGTAACTTCCTGCTCTTCGTCATTGAGCTGGAATAGTGTGACTCTTGTTGGACTGGAAGTGCAAAACGACGACTTAGGACAGCTGTCTGTGCTCTGCTTGGTGTTACAGACTTCCCATAGATCAGGGTAAGCTCCCAATGCTCCGAAATCTGCACACAGCTGGTTTATATGACAGATAAGACAACAGCCTGTCTGCAGCTTGCTGTCTTGCAGAATTCAACCATAATACAGAATTAAATTATTTCTTGTTAGGAATGCTAAAGTCTCCACAGCAGCAGCTGCAAGTTCCTAAATACCCAGAGAGTTACCATCATCCATTTTGTGAAAAATAATTATGGTTGTTTTTTTTTTTTAAATTAGCAATTGTTAGACCCCAGCTTATTTGTATATCAGGACTTGGAATAAAAAAAAAAAAATGTATAAAATAAACTTGTTTTTGATACTTCCCAGGAGTTCCCCAGATAAGGAACTGTGTTTCCACTTGAACTGCTCTTTAATTACTGCAGTGGACATAGAGTACTTGAAAGAGAGATCAGTTAAATTTTAGTTTAATGTCAAGGAACATTCATATAGCTTTTTGGTAAGCACAAAACCTGTGCTTCCTGTACTTCCACTAGGCATATGTGTCTCTTCCGTAAAGAAAACATAGCTTGAATGTTACCACCAAAGCTGAGATGTGACATACTACTACCTCTAGAACTGGAGCAGCCCCAAGAGTGCTCATGCTTTTCATCAATCACCAGAAGTTCTATTAGGGTTCATTTACACATAGAGAGCTTTTTCCCAAGCTCAGAAGTAATTTGTTTAGCTAATGTTTATCTTATAAAACCTTTTACAATAACAAACACATCAATAAACCCTGAAACACTGGCAAAGCTGAACTACTTGAGAACCAGAGGGCACCCAGCTCTATAAGGCAGCAGTAAAAGATAATTAAAGTCTCATGTTTCCCACTCGTTTCAACATCATGTAATGTCTACAAATGTGATTTTTGCCTTAAAACCCTTAAATCTGGGGAATGCTTCTACACGGCTGACAGGAATCCCAGGTGATTTCAGTCTTTTCTCTTCTCTTTATATATAAAACTTACAGCCTTAGAATAAATCCATGTTTCACATAAATAAAAAATTCTTTCAATCATGCAATGATAGAATATAAAATTCATTACACGATGACTCTAAATTACCAAATACCTTTGAGCACTTACTTGCAGAATAAAAGGGGAAATTAAAAACAACCAAAAAAAATACCATTCCTATCTTTCCCTAGCCACCTCAAAGAAGACAAAGGAGCCTTATTCTTTCATCCCAAGAAAAGCAAATCACTCTTAATAATTTTGGAGGATGCAGGCATGAAAATCAGGAAGCTCACCTCATTACTGCAAGTGCCAGTCTATCATAATGCAGAAGCTGCATGTTCATGAACTGAGAAAAGGTTAGCAATACAAATAATCAGACATGTAAATGAGCAATCTGATTCTAATGATCTTTCTGTGAGGTCAGCCTAAATCCAACGCCTGATTGCTATCCATGTTTTTGAATTCCACTAATGTTAGTCTCCTGGACTCAGATCTCACTGAGGTTAGCAACTATAAAATCATAAATTTAAGTTTCTTAAATATTATGTAAGAAGGATTGCTATTTACGCCAGTCAAAGAAAACCTCACTGTGTTCAGCTTTATGTTCTGAAGAAGAAAATCAGGTGTAGCGCATTGCAGGAACTTATTGACACCTACTGGGAGGGCAGCAACTATTGACACCCACTAACACTCTGATCCTCTGTGAGCTTGCTCTCTTGAATCTCTGCAAGCAACCCCAGCTGGCTACTCTTCCTATCGCTAGCAGCAGCAGGCTGCTACAACTGTTTAGAGATTTCTCTCTCTGTCTCAAAATAAAATGGCAAACTCCAAGAAACTAATTTTTAAAACCCAGTATGTATGCTTTGGCACAAATCTTTATGCTCGCAGTCTCATGTGAAGTCAGTCACTGTGATATTTGACCAGGTGGGAAAGGATCAAAAGCAGATCCCCAGGGAGGCTCTTGATCTTGAGCTTTATCCAGGCATTCAAGAATAAATTACTAGAAAAGCTGCATTCATTCTATGATGATGAAACCTTTACTTTCTGTAGAACATCATAGTTCTTTGCTCAGGAAGCTGAAGAATAACATAATAGTGATGCTAATCATGAGATGATGGAGAGATGATGGGGATATCATGTCCAAATCAGTAACAGGTTTGGGAGAGTCAGTGTGATGTTTTATTGTGGAAAAAAGTGCATCTAACTTTGGAAGGTAGCAGATGTGAGCACAGAAAGAAAGTGCCAAATTAACGCATTTCAGTAAGTTATCACCTAGTTAGCTAGGTGTGATAATTACCACGTTTCTTCTCGGTTTACTGAAACGCAGAGCAAGATAGATCAACATAAACCACCCTATCTGCTTGTACAAGGAGAAGACAAATAGTAAGGAGTAGAAGCACACAACAAGACAGTCTTGGGCAGCAGGAGGAGGTAGAAAGGAGGGGAATAAACACTGAAATATACTATCCGGACCTCGTTTGCTTATTTGACCACATTCTTGGAATACCAGTTTGTTTGTGCTCCAACATATACATGTAGTGAGTGTGAGCTTAAAAATCACCAATCTCCATTACTGTGACCTTGCTAAGTCTGTTGTGCTCTCAGTTATCCCAGAGAAAGACAGATGAAATTAAATAAGTTCTTTCAAGTGTTCTCTGCATATGCAGTACGCTAACCTTAAGCACTTGTCAAGGTTGTGGGTGACAGATAGAGGCAGTAAACAAAAAAGACATCCTTTGGGTGAAGAAGTAAGAAACAGAACTTCCATTTCTTTCAGGATAATTGATTTTTTTTTTTAGAGTAGGAAAGATATTGCTTATAGGGAAATAACTAGCTTTTTTTTTTTTTTTTTTTCCCATTAGGGAAAAGATAGAAAAAAAGAAATAAAAATATAAATAAGAAGTAAAAATGAGAAATTTCTTTATCACTAGGGAAAGAAACAGGAGCTTTGTCTCCTAAAATGGCCTAAGGAAATGATGCAAAGTAATTTTTTTTAATCCAAATATAACAAGGAAAGTTATAAAAAATACCCCAAGACCTTGAAATACCTCTTCAGAAAACAAAACATTCATCTGCACAGCTGTTTTGTGCTAAAATGCTTGTAACCAAACCCCTCTTTTTCTTTTGAGAAAGACCACTGGAGTGCTCATGGTCTGGTACCAGAACAAGAATACTAGTTGGACAATTTTTATGTCAGTTACAAATATTAAAACCAACTAATTTTTCTTATCTTTAAAATGTAAATAATAATGCTTTACCATTAACTGGGATGTTTGGGGGCTTTCAAGTGCCCAGAAGAAAGGAAAGATGGAGAGAAACTCTTCAATAAGGCCTGTTGTGACAGGACAAGGGGTAATGGTTTCAAAATAGAGGGAGGTAGATTTAGATTGGATATTAGGAAAAAAATTTTTACAATGAGGGTGGTGGAATACCGGAACAGTTTGCCCAGAGAGGTGGTGGATGCCCCATCCCTGGAAACGTTCAAGGTCAGGTTGGATGAGGCTCTGAGCAACCTGATCTGGTTGGAGATGTCCCTGCTCCTTGCAGGGGGGTTGGACTAGGTGACCTTTAAAGGTGCCGTCCAACTCAAACCATTCTATGATTCTGTGATTCTATTCTGATTGTTCTGTGATAGACTTTTCTATGCATTATGTCTAACAGATTACAAGATTAATACATAAAAATCAATTAATCTTAACTTTTGAACATATAAACACTATTTTCTTACAATTTTTTACAGTAAATCATCTAGCATGCTATGTATTTCTATAGCTTGCATTCTCATATAAAAATATTTTTGAGTAAGAAGTTCCATATTTTAGTCCATTTATTTCTAAGATGTTGATAATTAGAATCAAAAGGTGTTCAAGCAGATGCAGTTCCTTATATCATAAAAGTGACACTGCACTTTTAATCTTAATTAATAGGTATAATAATTTTCTATTTAAACAACAGCTGGTGAAGGATATGCTCTGTCTGAAAAATCTTTGTTTTATGAACTTCTATGGGACACCTAAAATTGGATATATTCAATATTGCCATTCACTTATCTAATGTAAGTTCCAAACTTTATTATTTTCTATACATGATATATTTCTAATTCATAGAAAAAAGAAATCATTACTGATACAGAGTGCAATTCTGCTAAAGTCAGTAGGAACTTTGCCAACTACTCCAGTATGCAAAGGCTCAAGTGGACACTGCCTGACTCATAATCTTCCTGTCTATACTGTGTCCATTTCCTTGTTAAAGACACAGTTCTGTGTTTGCATATATGGATACACATAAAAGACAATAAAATCTACTATTAAAAGCCAGGATTTATATAAAGCCTTTTACTAATTGCTACATTAACTATGAAGATAGCCCTTTTAAGATCCTTACTTTTCCAGAAGTTCTAAAATTGGTCTCCTTTCAGGATAGCTTTATTTATTTATTTTGCTCTGAATTTTATTTTTGGTTTCTGCAGGCACTAAGCAAAGAAGTATCTCATCAATGTTTCTGTTCCCACGCTATTCCCACGAAAATGTCACTCAGGCTTGCAGACAGATGCGCTGCAAATCCTGAGAGCAGTAAGTGGGTCCATTTCTGTGAAGTGCTGAGCATTTTCTGTATTTCCCCAGGACCATGCCCTAATAGTATAGTTTCTTTCTGAATTGTTCCAACTTTCCCAAACTTTGTGTGGCATATTACAAAAACGTAGTTCACAGTTTCTAAGCTTTCAAAACTTTCCAGAGGGAAACAGCACACAAGAGTCCAAGTACACTCTTGGCTTTCATACCAATACCAATCCCCTAAGGAGAGTTTGAATTATTCCATATTGTAGTTAAGAGGGACTATTACAAGTATGAAACATTTTCTGCAGAACTACTTTTGACTGAATCTTATGTTCACACTCAACTCTCCTAGAACCAATATTTCACAAGCATTCAAAAATATTCCTGACCATTAATGATGGTGCTAACTCTAGAAAGCCACAAATCCCGTTTCACGAAAGTGAAAAAGTAGGTGCTTTTTTGAAAGCAGATAGTCTACAGAATGGCAAAGTAGATTTCTGACAAAATAGCTGTATTTCATATGAAAAAGATTTTGTGAGAAGAATTATATGAGTAGGATAAATATAAAAATTTAAATCCACCCACATTAGTCTCTAGTTTTACACGTAAATTTAAATTTCAGAGTTGCCACAGGAAGGGCAGATGGGTTTTTAAAAAAGGATTTCTTTCCTGTGTCTTGGCAGCAAAGTAAGCAGAAATATGGTTTCTTCAAAATAAAACACTCCACCACCAAACAAAACCACATCATTGTACCAATGCTTCTACCAGGGCCTGTTTTTCATTGGAAAGAATAGAAGAATGCAGTACCCTTGACCACCCATGTACATTAGACCTTACAAACTCACTGTTTGCATGCTGAACTTGATGAGGAAGGAACAGTCTGTGTATGAACAAAGTTGCAAAAAAATGGCTATGTCTGTCAAGACAGAAGTATAGAATAAAAGCTCTATTTTATATTTGTCTGGGTTTTAATTTAAGAATAAACCTAGTGATAGCAGTGGAAGGTACTCCTCACCTTGCAGCTGCTGAAAGAAAAAAACTTTTAGTAGTTAGTGGCAAAACGAGTGAGAGAAAGAAATAAGCCAACTTACAGATAAATTAGATTGAGATTTTTCAGTCTGCCTTTTCAGTGCTCATTTCTCCATTGTTTTGTACTTCTATTCTAATCAAAATCTAGACCCTTCAGATGCACTTTTCACAGGCAAATCCTACTCCCTGACATCTGGGCTTAGCATGATTTAGAAACAGAGATAGCTTTAGTACTTCATTATTATACAGTGTACTTGCAGATAGCCTCTATCTTCAAGAACTCTTCTCTCATGTGAAGCTACATAAAAGCTGCTGCAGTTACCAATTTCTGGCTGCCATTGAAAATCTCAATGTTCTGATAGCAGTTAAATTCTCTTAAGACCACCACTAATCACAAAGTACTCAAAATTATTACTCGTTCCTATTTCTTTTGCAACTTGTTTAACATAGTAATTTAGTGCTGTAGTTACCTTTTCTCTGTGGTTTTATTTTTTGGTCTTGTCCTTTATTTTTTTTTTTTTTATTAAGACAGCTCAAAATTTCCACCTGAGTATTTTCAGCTTTTATGAGCCTGGATCCAATATAACGGAAATTGCATATAAAAAGTAGAACAGAGCAGCTAGTCTGATCTCTGTGTTTTATAGGCAATTATCTATCATCCAGTTCAAATAAGTAATCTTCAGGAGACTAAAATGTTCAAGAGAGATTCAGGCTGTAGGTCAGAAGTGTTCAGCAGCACATTAATTTAGTAAACGTAACTTAAATAACCCAGATAAAAAAAAAAAGGGCATATTTTGTTTAGGACATTATGATGAAGGGGAATAAAAAATATCAGTATTTCTGCCAGTTGTCTCTAGAGAGTCCTCTTGAAGATTGGTTTAGTACTGAGAGTAGATGCTAAATAGGAGAGAACAGAGTCTTCATAACATCACTGGTCCTCTCTACTCTGTATCCTATCTCCATTTGTGATGAATACTTCCGAGAAAAATATAACTGGTCCTCTGTCCTCTGAATAGCCCTAACCAGCCAGGGGTAATCATCCTGTTCTTAAGCCTAGAGGCATCGAAATCAAGTGTGAGGTTTTATTTTAGTTCTTGTTTTGCTGAGAAACTAAAGCAAGATAGTTGCAGGCACACTGATTCAAGACAAATCTTGATCTTCCCGTAATCTAAGAAAGATATGATTGTGCGTGAGGACTACTGGAACAAGAGAGACCTTTGCAACCATGCCACACCTTTCCAAAGACAAGCAGGAAGGATGGATCCAACCTTGTTACATAGGCATTAACCTTATTTGTTCTAAAGACTTAAAATGGTTCCAATCTGCGACTTTTTCTAATAAGCTGTATCAACAGTTAACTACGCTTTTGCTATGAAAGTGAATGTTATTGCAAGGTTGAACTTTAATTGCATTCTGTAGCAAATGAATCTTCTTACGCCTTTGCTGGCAAGACTTAAAAGCCGTCCAGTCTTAGATATATTTCCCACATTCCTACATCCAGTTATTAAACCACTCATTATCCTTCGGGCTGATTCCTCAGTGCTTATCAGGAGCTGAAGATATGATATGCTATGAAAGCATTCACTTCTCCTGAAGTGGCAAGTACTGAATTGTGTCCTAGATCACTAAAGACTGTTTTTTTTTTCCCTGTTCTTTTCGGACTTGAAATGCTAGGGCAATTAATGTTTCATTGGTCAATTCAATCTTGCCTTCATTAGGTGTTTTACTGGCTCAGTCAGCTTTACAAGCTCCTACTAAAATAGAATTTGAGAGAGCTGGGACCTGGGAACCAACAGAATACACCCTCTTTAAATAAGGGTCACATCATGCCCATATCATGTTATATCTCATGGAGGAAGGAGGTGGAACTGTTGGGCTGCCTCATGCTCAAAGAGCCTTCTGTCACCTAGCTCACAAATCCAACAATAAGACAAAGCCTGTGTCCTGCTGCCAGCTATAGAAAGGAGTCAGAAAACAATTATCCTCCACTCCTCTCCAAATAACAAGAGTAGATCGGGGGAGATAAGAATTCTGATTTATCTTGTAGTATTTAGTTAGAGCAGCCATATAAAAAAAACCCTCTTGAACCTTTGTTTAAAATATCTTCTAACGTGATGCAGCCAATGATAACCAAAGTATATATGCCTGAAAAAAATCTTCTCAAGGTAACTTAAGATCTTCTTATAAGTAATCTGTGTTATACAGACTTTGTGATGAACAACTTACCTACTACCTATAAATGAAATTACCAAAATTATTTAAAATTACTTAAAATAAAGTAATTTAAAATAAAATAAGCAGCAGAGCAGGAATACTAGAATTAAATGCTCTATTAGTCTTTCTCATTTGGATGAATTAATCCTGTAGGTGAAGAATACAGTGGGATCAGTACAGTTTTAATGAACAGCTGATAGGGCCAAGATTTGGAAGAGTCACAGACGGAATTGGTATGATTTTCCTCATGTACTGCCTTTTAATGGAAGATCAGCTGCACTGTTTGGGAAAATACTTGCTCAGGCTGAGTGAGAGTCACTTCCAGAATATCCGGAATCTGACCGTCAGAGCAGATCTGTTTGATGGAGCAGTGGAAATAGAAATGCTTGGTAAACAGCAGAGCTCCCACTGCCGAACTTTAGAGCTGTCCTGCACTGATGCTTGCTGACAGTGGGAACTTTGTATATGCACATACACAGCGCATGAGACAAAAACATAGTAACAGCATAATTACTAGTTTGAGGAGCTGAGCTACTAGAACTTCAGTGAAAACAACAAGGAGAGATTTAATAGCTTGTGTTGCTTCTGTGGGAACTTCAGATGACCACACAGAACTCAACAGGAATTAGGAAAGAATTTCCCATGCATTTTATGGAACAAGTTACACACTCCACGTGGATTCACATAGAATGATGATTTACTGGTTGGAAGAACTCAGTCCATTTCTCATTTTGGAAGGTGATACTGATGGTGTTTTTGGGGTAGAATTGGCTAATAATACTGTCAGACCACAAGCCAGCAGAGAATGCAAAAACATGCCAGGTTTTTCCAGTAAATCTTAAAAATTATCTGCTGGTAGATGACAACGATGTGTGGCTTTTGAAGAAGACAAAAGTATAATTTCTTCACAGAGCTTAATGATAAAAAGCTACTCTTTAATAGCTAGGAGAGTGAGAATCTTTAAAAAGAAAAATCAAACTAGACAAAAATACATGCAATCTTTTTTTTAAAAAAAAAAAAAATTCTCAGTCCATTTTGTATCAATAAAAATGGTCTTGTATTTAAACTTCCTACTTAATTCTTCATTTGCACTTTCCTATCATAGTTACGTATTGTGTGTGCTCCTAGAGTGACACTTTTACTATACAATTTCCACATTTCAAAATACAAATTACTCATTGTATTTGCTGTCTGAAACTGTTTTCATCTTCCTCTTCATTTGCAGAGACAGCCAAGACCCACAAATTTCAGATGGAAATTATCAGTCACCATCTGCAAATTTTACCCTACACAGTCCAAATCAGTATCTTCATTGCTATTCTTTCATTCTCTGCTTCTGATCTTACTCTGACAGAGATTTTGACCCTGCTGATTTGTTTCTTTCTCCCAGTATTCCTTCTTTTCTGGATGACAAAAAATGTGAATAGATGCCTTGCCCACCGGCTTTATTCATGTGTTTCTCTATTGGTGTACAATGAATTTTCAATTCCAGTTAACGAAGTACAGTCAATCATTGATTTCTCTGAACTACTATTTCCCCAAAGACTCATAAACATCCCTTCCCATGTCAAATGCTCTCCCTAGTCCATTGTTATTTGAAGAGAAGATAATGAGAAAATGGTTTAGAAAATGTTGTACTCACTAATAATTCTGTAAATTTTTTTTTTGTCTGTCTCCTAGTGTGAACTGCCTTACCTTGGTCTTCAGACTGAAAACTTCTTGAAGTAGGACTGTTACAGAAATAAGACAGCATACTTGCAGCCATTTAAAAAATAAGAATAACGATGATATTGGTAGCCTACTAGTATTTTTGCTTTCATTCTCATCAAGATCAAACATGCTTACACTTCACAAACCTATTTTTAAGTGATGACAACATTATTTGTATTACTGAAGTACTCAAAAGCCACAGACTTGGACCACAACCTCATTGTGCAAGATCCTGTACAAACAAGGCAGAAGAATTACCCATACACCAGAAGGAATGTAACCAGTATAAAGCAAGAATCCTCATGCAGACTGATGTGGGAGTACAAGGAAAATGATCATTTGTATCATATAAATAATGTTTAAAATAGCCTGGGAACACTGGGATCTTGACTGATATGAAACTTTTTCAGATGCCCCAGCAAAAGAGTGGATTACAGAAAGCATTAGGAACAGTTGATGAGATAGCTTTGCTGATGTATGTGAGTAGAGTCCTTACGAGCAAAAATGTGAAAGAATCCAGTCTCCCATATTCCAGCTTTATCTACAACTGTGAATATTATCCTATGAGTATTTTTCTGAAGCATCTAGGATCTCATAATCCTAAACATATACAGAATCTAGAATATATTTTTCTTTTAAAAGGACAGTAGTGCTTACAGATTTTTTCCAAAGGTATGCTTATTTCCTTTTTTTTTTTATATTGCTAAAAGTCATAGAAATGACCAGATTATTTTCTTCATGAACTAGTCCATCTTTTTATTTGTAGTGAAACACGAACTGTCATTATCCTTTCCTTTTCTCCCACTTCCAATTTCCTCTCAAATAGGATCACCTAGTTCTGAAAATTCCCACTCAGTCCCTGCAGCACACAGCTGCACCAGAGCCAATATGCCGTTACGCCTCCTCTCTCTTTTGCCTCTTTAATATATAAGAGGATTAAGAAGAACACTGACAATTCTGGAGTTTTGAAGACAACGGATGAATTTTCAAAACATTTTAATGCATTTTATGTGCTGGATGAACTATACTGAAATGCCTCTTTAGCTTGTAGGAATAAGATATTTTCTAAAGTTCTATCATAGCTATGAAGATGACTTTTGTCAAAACCTGTGAGCTGCCCAAACATGTTATAGAGCCCATAGAAATATGCATTAAAGATTTTATTATATCATGAATGTTATCTTTGTTAAATTAGTTAATACTCCTTAGTAGCTACTACTCTGTACAAGTCACAGATCACAAGACCGAAGCATGTTTTTCAGTGCATGCTTACATGCTGAATTTGTTGCAAGATTAGGGTCTGAAATGTCATTTATTTCCCTAAAGCAATCTTTCACACTACTACTTTACAGTTTAGTATACTCACTGCAATGTGATCATTAAAGGTAATACTAATAATTAAAGGAGACTTAACAGGAAAAGGACAGTTCTTGACCATGTTATCACTGTGATTTAACAAAAAAAAATTATTTAAAACTTAAACTGCTTACACTAATATCAATTAATGCCAAAATACAGTACTAAAAGTGTAAAAGGTATGCTAACTGGAAGGCATCTTCTGCCTGTGCTATCAACTCCGCCTACACCATTTGCAAGAGATTAAGGAAGTTTAGAATTAGAAAACACATGCGTTACACAAGGATGGTAGTCCAAAAGAGCATGCTGACAGGGAGACACTCATGAAATGCTGCCTTGGAATTCATGTATTCCAGTTTTTACTCCACCCGGTAGCCTGGACAGAAGCAGCGGGAGATCTGATCGGACTCACGTTCTGCAGGGCCCTGCAGCAGAACCGCTGATGACCCCAAGTGATTAAGGGTCAACAAACCCCAGCCTGAAGCAACCGTTCTATGAACTTTGGCACATTCTGAGTCGGCTCCTGCTGGTTTGTTGCCTTTGGCCCTTATCTTGCAGTTTAGCAAGGATTGTGAAATTCTGAATAAAGTTACAAGACAGATCGAGTCTGTCTCAGTGACTCAAGGTCTTGCTCTTCAAATGTTCTCGATCTTCAAAATTCCTTTGGCAAATAATCTCATCTATCAGCTAAGCATTTTCCATTAGGTGTGTCAAAGGACCCACAAAAAAAAAAAAAAGGGAAAAAGGAAAAAAAAATCAAATATTTCTACAAATATCATGTGGGGCAGGGAAATATTATCAGAGATTCTCTATGATAGCACTTCGGAAAAACTACCTGCATTCTATGTGTGCACAAACTTCATCCCATAATTGAGAAAACTCTGTTTTAATTTTAGTACTGTGTGTTGTTTTCAGATGGATGTAGGGAACAACTACTTCAGAAAAGTGCAAATATCTTTGGAACATGAAAAGAAAAAGAAGAAAAGAAGAGGACCCACCCACTTTCAAAAGTACTTTTAAGCCTAACTCCACTGACTCCAAATGTCCAAGTTGCCTACAAAAAAGGACTTTTAATATTAAGTCAATTAGACTTCTGAAAATTTTGCTGTGAATTTTCCTTTCAAGGCAGAACTTAGGCCTTTGTCAAAAATTACAAGTTCTTCCACCTTAAAAGTACAAGGAAGAGAACATGTAAGTCCTTGGGCTCCTTTTATCTTGGCGATGTTTCTTCTGCAAACAGTAAGTATTCTGTAATCGAATACTTACTGAATTAAAGATTTTCAGTGAGAGGTAACCATAGGTAGATGTGTAAATAAAAATGAGTGCAGAAGTCATAAAATAAAATGTTAAATTGTCTATATTTCTTGGAAAGAGAAAACTCTCTATATTCTAATATTTACTATGAGACCTGTGACACTTTTCAGCATACTTTGAGATGTAAACCTACTCAGATTCAGCTAAATAGTCCCAGTGCTTCTGCCCTGATCTTTACCTGCAAGAATGTAGTTCCTACTTGTAGTGTGTATTTTAACATTCATTCTCCCTTCCCTCTCTCCTTGTCCTTTTTCTGAGCAATCAGGACCTGGTAATAAAATAGTCATAGGAAGAACTTCATTCCTCTGCCTTCCTGCTTCCTTAGCTGGGGTAGTTCCTGAAGAATTTCTCATTCTAGCAAGGAGTTCTGGAAGAGCACTCAGGTTAAGGTTTTCAGTATCTACAGTCAGATTAGTGAATACATAGGCAACAATTACCAAGACATTTAAAAAAGTAACTCAGAAGCATAAAACTTAGTGAAAACTGTTCAGCTACAGAGGTAATGCAAGTAGATACAGCAACAGGGTTTGCCTTCCTGGAAATCATCTTAGTCCTGGAGGTCACACAAGATGTAATTCACAACATTCAGTTGCAGGTAGGAAACTGCCTTTAAACATCTAAATGGTTTTAAAAAAAACAATAATCTTCAAAATTTTCAGAAATCATTAATTAGTGGCTCAATTAAGAAAATAATTTTTGACAATTACATGTCCTCTTGAAATGCAGGATGGCTTCTAGATACCCAGGATCTCTGAATTTTTAAAATTAAATCTTAAATGTCTATCTTTTTTTAACATAGAGTCCATGTGCTCTGATTTTCCCTTCTCACAGTTTCTGTATTTCCCAGAGATTATTCACAGGATGTGCTAAACAATGTGAGAAATCCATTAAAGATTTTTTTTCTTCTCCTAAGAATACAAAGGTCTCAAAACACTCTGAAATCCCTAAGCATGTTGAAACATCACTCAGTGATGGCAACAGCAAAACTGGATCTTTCTTGAACTTCTTTTGAATTGGCAAAGCTGCAAAAGAAGAATTGGAAAAATTTCATGTGACTGTGTAGCAAAGCTCAACAATGAGCCAAGATAGTTCAGTTTTAACAGTTTGGAAGCTGGATATAAAATTATATTACTCTCTGTCACGTTTTTGCTATCTTCCTTATGCCTGTCATCCCACTAATTCTTCAATGAGATACTGAATTACCTAACTATTTGTTCATTCAACATATAAACCATGTGAGTTTATTGTGAAAATAAATGCATTGCTCCTGTTCGGCTGAATGCTCTATACTTAATGTCACTCCTAGAAAAACATGCCAACTACAGCAAATGCTGAATATTAAATTTTGTTATCTTAAAGTTCCTTCAGACTTTCAAGGAGATGTAGCTTGGCCAATCATTTGAGGTGCTTTGAAACTCATCACATTTTAAAGAAACAGTACATTGAATCTCACATTTATCTAATCTCGCATTTACTCAATACTCGTAAGCTGTGTTGAACATGCCTAAGGCTATTTGACTGCAATATAAAATATGCTGGACCAAGAATTACAGCTTTGTAAAGAGAGTGGTAGCATTCTGAAGGATCATGAACTATTGAGAGAGTAACTGTCATCTACTCCTCTTCCTTCTCTCCAATGAAATCCTACTTTGGTTTCACATTGCAGTCTTCAGTCTCAATGGCCTGTAATTCTTCACCGGCTACCTCTCACGTAGGGTTTTTTTCACCTAACAAACTACTATGGAAGAATAAATTTCCCAGCCTAGTACCATTCACACATACAGACAACACTGTCTTCTCAGAGTGGGAATCCAAAACTTTAGAACGACTTTAGAAGACCAAAGGATCTCCCTGCTTTCCATCAAGCAGTACCCTGTTTTCCTTTCTGCATTCTGCATGGCAATATGTTAACTATTAATATCTATTTAATCTGTGCAGTATTATTTAATATACAATAATCATATTTCGCTACTTATTGAGTTGTAGAATATAGGGAACCTCAAGTGCCATGACAGGTTTTTTGGATTTTACTTCTCCTTTAAAACAGGGATAGTACAAAAATACCATAAAGTTAGGTAAAACAAGGTACATAGAACAAAATTTCAGAGCGCAAGCTATGTTTTAGGGAATAAAACTAGACAAACTAAAAACCTCACAAATCTTTATGTTAGAACACAGAAAGGTTCAAAGTATGGTAGTTAATCTGAAGAAAATAAAAAGTGGCAACGCACTGGAATGTACAGTTTCTATTTATAGAAAGCCCGACAAACTAGAAGCCCATACCATTCAATTAACAATTTACAACACCTTCATTGTACAGTGCAGTGCAGAAAGTGGAAGGCTGTTTCATTTCTGTATTTCCAGACGTGTGCCATTTCCAACCCCATATTTAATAGTGTGTAACTGCCTGAAGGGGAGAGATCAGAATGTGTGGCATGTCTCACTGAGAGGAATTTTGTGCATTAAAAAAACCCCAAACCAAGCTCTCTCAACTATTAAACAGAGAGCTAACCAGTTCCCTTGCTCCCACCCTGGCTTTGAAGAAAGAGAAGGAAAGAGAAAGAAAGAGAGGGAAAGAGAGGGAAAGAGAGGGAAAGAGAGGGAAAGAGAGGGAAAGAGAGGGAAAGGAAAAAGAGAGAAAGAGAGGGAAAGGGCAGGGAAGGGCAGGGGAGGGGAGGGAAGGAGAGGGAAGGGAGGGAAGGGGAGGGAAGGGGAGCGGAGGAAAAAGGAAGGGAAGGAAAAAGGAAAGAGAAAGAAAGTACAAAGTGAAACATAGTAGAGAGTGAGAGACAGGGAGGGCAAGAGACAGGGAGAAAGGGAGAACAGGAGCAAAAGGATTCCTTATGAGAGAGGTGTATGTAAAGGACAAGAAGAAATGGTTTTCCGTGATGTCACTCACAGCATGTCTGTGTCTGGAAAAATGCTTGAAAAGGCAGATGTGGATTTATTCCATTCCAGTAATGCAAACTATTCATGCCACGTTTTCAAGCTATGTTGCAAAAGTCAAGTATGCCATGTACGAGGCGTGAAAGAAGATAATTTAGATATCTATTCTTTACCAACAAACTGATTTGACCAAGCTGACACTTTACATCTTGCTATTTCCTCCTTACCTTTTAGAATCCAGTTTTTCCAGTTTTCTCCTACTTTGCAATCTGTTCCCCCCTCCTTGCTTTTTTCTTCTTTCCTCTCTCACCCCCTTCAAGAAGCTGATGCACAGTTTTTTTCTTTCTTCTTCATGTGCACACTTCTACTTTCCTGTGCTCTCCATCTACTGGTAGAGAGATTCAACTATTGCTACTTTTCTAACTTTTCTATTTCTACTTTCTAACTATTGCTACTTTGTCTTTGTCCCCTTGTTTCACACTCCCTTACTTGTCTCGGACTCCAGCCTGAAGTTCTTTCTTAGATGAAACACAGGAAATTCTCACCAAAAGGCATATTTACATATTACATTGTTTCTTTCCCGTTTAATATAGCTTTTCTTTCTTGAGGTTTTGCATATTCCCTCTTCAGCTAAATGCACATTATTTCAGGCATCACAAATCCCCCCAAAATCACTTAGCTTATAGCACACTTAAAATAACCACAGCTGCAAGTGGAGACATGGATTCATGGAGGCTGAATTCAGTACAAGACTGACAGCCTAAACAATGATTATTAGTGATATACTTGTCCCCCAAAGGCACTGGTCTGTAGCCAATGGCCTGGAAAACATCTAATATCTCTGTTTGTTATAAAAGCCGATATTTCTTGTTCAAGTCACAGGTAGACATGTTATTCAGCTGCATATAAGCAGAGGAAAAGGAATTCAAGTGCTTATAGGGACAGGCAAAGCTGTGGCTGTACAACTGTGCCAGTGATCGTGCTGAGACTGATCTGGTGAAAGACAGCCATGGCCCACAGGGAGGACAAAATGTACTTTGGAGCAGGGTGGGCACAATTTGGTGTCAATAACTGTCCTGGCTGTAATGCAAGAGGCAAACTCAGAATAAAAGTTAGGCAGATGGAAAAGTCAAAGAAAATAGAAGAAAAAGAGAAGAAAATTAAAAAGAGAAAAGGAGAAACAGAAAAAGATGAAACAAACAAACAAGTCAAAAAATGGGGGCGGGAGGAAAAAAAAGAAGAAACAGAAAAAAAAGACCACTTTAAAGATTTAGGAGCATAAGCTGAGCTAAAGTAAAGCACCATTTTAAAGTCACACTGTTCTTTCCTGTTTTTGTATACACAATTCTGCCAAAAGGCATTCAAATGTCATA
This sequence comes from Tetrax tetrax, assembly GCA_009806455.1. Taxonomy (NCBI): domain Eukaryota; kingdom Metazoa; phylum Chordata; class Aves; order Otidiformes; family Otididae; genus Tetrax; species Tetrax tetrax. The sequence goes on along the minus strand of WHYT01015468.1, from coordinate 398,924 downwards.
CATCTCAACATGGGCCAACGTACCATCAAGCACAAAACTTTGCATGTGAATATTAGATTAGTTGAAAACATTTTTACACTAAGTAACAGTACTTTGTAATAAATAGAACAATTCCAATCTTGTCAAGACAACTGTTTTAGTTTAAATAGCCACTAACAGTTATTATCACTTTGGAGATTAGCACAGTGGATACCCCCAGCAGTAGGTTTCTTGACAGTTTTTAGCCAGCTCAAATATGATTGTTATGCCTGTGATCATAGTGCATCTCACCCGTTCTGCATGACAACACTAGCTCCAGACAGCTGGGAGATCTGAATCCCCTCCCTGTACAAATGTGACACAAAAGAGGAGAAAAAAAAAAGGAGTATTGCCTGGGATAAAACCACACTCCTAAACCCGTATTTTACAAATGAGCTCCTGAGATTTTTTCCCCCAAAATCTGCAACCTAGCTGTCTGCAGCAAGTCTCCAAGCAGCTCTCTCCCTTTCTACTCCTTCACACTGTCCAGCAAGAGGACCTACTGATCTTTTCTGGAACTCTCTTTCCTTGGTTCTTGGAGATATCATGTTATTACTGAACAGAATGGAGTCACAATTCTATGAATATTTCTGTTTCCATGGTGTTTATTAAAGACTTTTACACAGAATATATTCTGCTCATTTCAACACAGGAAGATGCTCTTCGACACTATTTTAAGGACTTATGTGATTAAAAATCATTATGCTAGTCTTCTGCATGTGGTGAAATTTATCTCCCACCACATCCTCCAATTATTTCCTTTCAAAAAGACAGAAAACTAAAAACGGTGAGACGTACAGATGACATAACTGATGCAATACATCTCAGTACAATTTTAACACGAGATTTCAGATTCCTTCTTTTCAACAGACTTTCCCAGTAATGTTTGGCATTTATAACTTGTTCTGAAATGCTCTAGCTAGCATGAAACAGAAAAGGCATGTGTCACTATGACAAGTTATGTTGAGATAAAGCTCTATGCAAGAGAAATATCTTCCATGTAAGAGAAACAGCCTATGTAAGCGCTTCCAGATCCAGCTGCCTATGACTCAGAGCATGTCTATGGTTGTGTTAGATCAATCTAGACTATTTTTCTCTACCCGAGACTTGCAGTAGATTAGAGGATGCCATGGCAGTAAGCGTGACATCATGAGAGGCTTCTATATGATTGAAAGGTGTGCAAATAACTAAACAGGATATTTTATCCATGGATAATAGATAATAGTTGGGATTTTTTTCAATTGTAAATTGATGTCTGCATATTTTTTTCCTTTCATGATATAAACAACACTTTGGGAACATCAAGCTAGTCAATAGGTGACTTATAAATCTTCACTTACGCGTTTTTCATTCAAAGCATCTGATTATCAAAGTCACAATGCGCCATTTCTAAATATTGACTGAAAAATAGACAACAACTAAATAAAAGTGACTTATTTATGCATATCAATCTTTTTGTTAGATATTATATACAACAGTCATTGCCCCCAAATCCAAGTCGGCAATCTATCACCTGAATCTTCATTAATACTAGTTTCAAATAGCAATGATTGAACTATGTTATTCAGGATAGAGATCTGCGGTCACAAATGCTTTTTGCAACACTTAAGCCATATTATTTATTTAATTTTGCATCAAAAGGTATATTCCTCATTAAAAAAAAAAATAGTGGTACGTTTACCTAAATGTAATACTCAAACATCAGTTTTTTTTTTCTAATGTCTACCTGTTTGTAGAGTGAGCCTCAGCTGTTCCCTAGACGGTCCTGGGATGCATAGCAGTAAGTCAGAGGCAGAATCATAAGTTGGTGGGGTGGGGTTATTTTGGCTATCATAGTCACTAGTTTTGAAAAGATACTGACATCCAAAAGAAATGCTCTGAGTAATTTGTTCTTTATTAACAGTATGTTTTTCCAGAACATCTCTATTCATAAGCTGAATAGATGTATCTTTTTTCCCCAGTTTCACCGTAATTTAGAGTATCAGCCTGAACTATTGTACTTCACATCCCAGCTCTTACGATATTTCCATATTCCAGACTGAAATTCAGCTTTTTCTCACTTTTATGCAGAAGCTTAACACATTTTTTAGACCACAGTTCTTGGCAGGACTGAGTCACAATGTTATCTTACTGGTGCATTGTGGCAGTCAAATAATTGACACATAGAATTGACTTCTCTTGACTCTTGTAAGATGAAACACCATCAATTCTTCTAGGCATCACACATTCATTTGGAATTGGAGGACATATGACTTGTCATTTGTATCATAAGACTGAATGCAAACTCAGGCTGCCCTGTAGTGAGTGTCTACATAACCATTATTTATTATTCAAGAAGCATGCGTCAACTCTTTGAATATAGTCATAGCAGGCATGAGGGAAGCTTCTTGATGCTTGGGAAAGGTCACTAATGATTTTTCTGTGTGTATTTTTTAAGATACCAGGCACATGGCATTGGGAAGGAATATTCTGTGTCCTTGTGATAATTCATTCTGATCAGTAAACTTTTAGCTCTGACGCAAGGCTTTAATTCTGAAAAAAATATATCCACCTACCCATGTATGTGACACTTCTGACATGCACAGTCTTGTTAATGTAAACAGATTTATTCCTGTGAGAAAATGCATTTAACCGATTGCAGAATGATGTTTAATGAAACTAAATAAACTGTGGCTGAAATTTTAAATTGTATGACCTTCTATGCTTCAGATGATTGATGTTCATATGATTTGTTCTCAGAGAACCTGGAAAGCTCTCTTTCTCTGCATCTGCTCATGGTCATTTAACAACAGAAATTATTTCTTGCTATTAACCTTTCAGTATTTAAATTTAAGCTACTTAGAAGGATATTGGTCCTGAGGAACAGAATAAAATTCCTCCAGTCACAGATTTCAGCTCCCATTTGTCAAACATAGATATGGCAGTACTCATAAATGCAATGTTGATGTGCAAGAACATAGCAGATTTGATTCCAAGTGTTAGCAACTCTGAATTGCAGTGAAGATATAGTAGTGCAAAGCACGAGTTACCCCTGCTTTCTGAGGGTTTTGGGAATTGTCTTGCCCAGGCTCAAATGCAAACAGGATGTCAGAGAGCCCAGACTGCAGTTTTTAGATTCCCTATGACAGTAACATTCCTGTAAGCAACCAGAAATTACACTTCCCTCAGTATTTTTTTTTTTTTTTGCTCATGCATAAAACATAAAGATGTGTTCACAGATCTGAGCTGATCTTGAAAAATTTCCACCTCTTAGCCTGTTAGATTATAGGTAGACATAACCATAGCACATTAGACTATAACATATTTAAGCATGACACCTCTACATATAAACACACTCTTTCTCACACTTTTCTGCTGAGTTACTTGAGTATGGGCAATTTCAGGTATGATTATTAGCTTAATGTGAGAACAAGAAGTTTCCTATTCTCAAACACAAAAGACTTGAATAAAATGAGAAACATGAAAACCACTCTGGATTTTGCAAAACAGAGACTATCTTCCAGGAAGACTCTGTAACATTCAGTATTTTTTTCCTTCCAGTTGGGTCCACTTGAAGCAATAAGCAACATGCCAAGAGGAACCATAGCACTCCCATATAACGACTTGATGTTCTCAAACCCAGATGCCTCCTATGGTGGTACACATGCAGTTGTGATGTTATTTGGTGTGAGTAATTATGTAGCTGGCTGAAAATGGGATATGATTTTTATGAATATCAGCACTTAATGCACAAATAAATTATTGCATGTGTGAAAATAAAATGAGACATTCCTAATGTGAAACTTACAGGTCAAGGGATTAATCTAAAAATCTTTCAAACATTTTAAATCCATTAAAAGCTGAATTTTTCTTCTGTTATTTGAATTCTTTTTAGGAGTAAGTAGAAATTTTTTAACATTTCTAAAAGTATCCCCATCCACTATAATTTCCATTAAAACTTCATTCCCACAAAAAAAATGTCAACCTGTCCACCTTTAATCTATCATATCTTATAACTATTTGGAATGCATCTGTACAAGATGAAAAGTTTTGTTTTTTTTTTTCTTTTTTGTAAAGGTGAAAAATCTATCTGTTCGATTATGAAATGTTTTAATCAGCATGACTGCCTGACACGGTGTAAGTGCCTGATGTCCCCTGCCCAGTGCCCTTCATTTACAAGAGCGAGGCAGCAGATGGCAGCATATAGTGCAAAAAAAAAGTACTTATCATTAGAAACAGTACAATCTGCAATGTTACTGCTGAAGAAGTCATAAACTTTTGCTTCCGTTTATAAAAAACATTTATTGTACATAACCAGACCGATATAGTGTTGAAGGCAATGTCAGCAACCCTACAGAAAGGAGGAAGACATGAGGAAGAAACTGTATGTAAGCATAGCTGCTATAAACCAGTTGCGAGAAGAGACAGAAATGAAGATGTAGAACTTGGTATCTTGGAAAGACTCAGAAGGCTTCCTGTTTAGCACTTCACAAGCTGGCTATTTAGTTAGAGTCCCAGCATTGTGTCGGGATCAAAGCTTGGAAACAAAAGTGGAAAGCCTAATACATGTGTTTCCTGGGTCTCACACTGCAGCTGTATAAAATAGCAAACATTTTAATGCACTGTGAATTTCCATACACTGTGGTCACCCAGGAATCAATACTGAGGGACAGAAAAAGAGAGACAGAGACTGTCCCTGACCAGAACAGCACTATCAAAGATGTCATAACTTTTTGTAGGGTGAAATAACAGGCTATTAGAATTCAAATGAAAATGCGATTGTATTAAAATTTGCTTTCATAATTAATTGTCTTACCCTGTCTTCCAGAACACTTTTTAAAAAACACAGATATGAAAGGCAATACTAACTTAATCAACATGGTCAGATCCTGAAGTCTTTTCATCATCTACTATTTGTAAAAATTCTTAAGTTTTAAAGAGAAAAAAAAATTGATTAATGTTGTATCAAAAGAGTCTTTCTCCTTAATGCTTACGAGAATAACTTCTGGTTTTGCCAGAATGAGTAAAAGAAAAATGTAATGAACACCATAATATCAACAAAATTTAGAAAGTGATATGAAGACTTTAATAAACAATTAAGTAAATATAAAATAAAGGTTTGATTCAGGAAGATCAAAATCTATCACTTTTCAAGTGGCATGACTCACCATGAAAAATTTGTCTGCACAAAATCATTGACATATTCTGTGTATTTGCACACCTTATACTTCATTGAATTTACTATAAAACATAATGCAGTGGGAAACAAACATTTGAAACAGTTGCTGCCCTGATAATTCTTTATGAATATTTAATTCTGAAATCAAAGTTTCCTTGAATTTACCATAAATTTTAGCTTCATTTCCTAAGTTAAAAAACAGTCTAGTAAAGTAGCAAGAAACTTGAACTCTATTTCTTAGTCTATAAATGTATATATTATTTTTCACAGAATGATATGACTTTCTCTAAACAGCTGAAATTTTAAAAAGTAATACGAATCAAAAACATATGTGAAAGGCTTAATTATTTTAGTACATAGAAATGAACAGTTTGCAAAATGGTAATCTAGGTAGTACAACCTTTTGTCCCAATCCAGTAACACGATTTGTGAAAGTGGACTCCTGAGCTCATCCAGGGCTTCACTGAAATCGGTAGCTGCACCTAAATCTCGTTCTAGTGCACAGCCAGACTAGAGCATTTTGTACTTGCAGGCATAACTGGAGCCTAAAATCACTCTGAGAAATGAATGCATTTCAAATGAGTCATTACAGCTAATCTGAAAAACAATCTTCTTCTAGATACCACCTATTCTGGTGATAATAGATTTCTGATTACCTTTGCACAGCACAATTAAGGCTAAGTTGGACATTGTTGAAGCAAGAGGTGTAGGACTGCCAAGAAAAGCAGTAGAAAATAATCACAGCTGTTTTTTTTCACCTGAAGAGAAAATAGATAGGCTTTGCAGAGCAGATGTTCAAGGACAAAAATTTGGCCACAACTTTTAGGCCTTAGTTGCTATTGTCCTTTAGCCAATTTTTATATTCAGGAAAAAGGAGACAATGATAATTGATTCAAGCTTTCCTTAACTAGTCAGCTTGTAACTAGGCACTGGAGAAGGCAACTGTAACTTATCTTTTGTTATTAAAATATATTTTAAATTCTGAAGCCACATATTGTATTTATAATAATCAAGCCAAATTTAAAAACAAATTGTTTCTGGTCTTTATTCTTGAACAGTATTGTAAGTGTCCAGATGTGTGGCATTAGCTCACAGAAGGCAATGACATATAGGATATTTACATTCCTTGTTCTCCAAATCCAGACCAGACACCCCTATTTTCCAGTGTTTCTCATGACCATTGGTGCAAAAGCCTATTGATTTCATTTTTTTTTTAATCTGAACTCAATTCCCATGTGATTAACGCTTGCCAAGTGTATATATTTGAGTGTAATATTAAAAAATCATTGTCTATCTTGGAAACTCGTGATAGGACCCCAGAACATAGAGATATGCTCATTACGGAAGCACAAACATTCTTTACTCTGTAAACATAACTAATATAAAGATGCCAAAAACATTTATCACTATTCAATCCTAAATTATGTGGGCAATATACCCGTTCAATCATATGAATCCTTATTTCACAAGGATTGTCCATTTGCGCACCTTGCCAAACATGTACATTTTGAGTTAGTCGTTATACTGTGGACCAAACATGCTATTGACCCTATTACGCTATTTAACCCTGATCATGAAATATAAAGGTGGTAGAGTCCTAAATGTAGTGTGAAGATTATTCAACTGTATAATTCTCATAAACCCAAAATACCATGTACATCTGAATATCACAGGCTTTCATGCTGCACCCTGCAGAATCAGAGAAAAACCTTTCTATAGAAATACCTTTCTAAAATGCTCTGGGGAGAATCCTGTTACTCCTTGTCATGCCTGCATTCAGTAAGAAGCACACTATGTGCGCATGCATGCATCCACGTGCATATATATATGTGTGTACTGTGCACACGCATTCACACTAACAACAACGGATTTGACTATCCTTAAATGATTTTTTTTTGTGAAGTGTTAAATAACTTTTGTATGTAAATATGCACACTCCCCTAATTTTCTTGAAAAGAATATCTACTATTAATTTGCAAAGAAAATGATATTAAATATTGAATTTTAAATGCAATTCTGAATACCTCTGATGCTGAAAAGCTTGTTTAACATTTCCTAAAATCTGTCCATGAAAATTTTAAATGTCCTGCTTTTCCATAAATCAATAAGTGAATTTTTTCCACTAGGATTATCAAATCAAATTCTGCTTATGGATATTCCAGCACATTGTGACATTGTCAGATATTTGATTGTATTTTAAATCCACATGAAGTTGAATTAACTTGAATGGATATAGTTTGTCTAGACACATAAGGTCTTGTGTAAATATCTTTTCCAAGTTCTTTATCAGGGACTAGATTTGAACTCCTATCTCCCTGCCTTATTATTCCCACCTCCCGAGTCTGCACATGATGTCGTGTTTTAATTGTACAGTCTGCTTTTGAAGCAGTCAACAGTTTGCTATAGTTTAGTTTAAAAATACCACATATCATTCTGTAACGTAACTAATTGCAGTTATACTCTTGTTTACATACTATTAACAAATTCAACAAAATAAGTTGTCCTTGGAGACTAAGCATCTGGAATCCTTGAAGATTTGCAGTTGCAAACACCAAAAGGAAGTAAAACCGTTGAAACAGTCCATTACCATTAAAAAGTAGCTCACTGATTTTCCAATGAAGAATAAAACTATTCCTACACCAGCTACTCTGACAAAAAAAAAAAAAAAAAGAAACTATGACAAAAGACTTCCTTACAGATAGAACGCCACACCTTGAGGATTTTCACAGGTGATCTCTACGTGGAAATCATCTATACAGAGACATTCCTAACGTCTGTTCTGGGCAATGTTTCAAGGAGATGCCATTCAATATACCCTTTTTAAAAATTCACCCTGAGTAGAGTCCAATGCTAAAACATGACAAGAAAAGTAAGGGAATATCTTTTCTACTAGTATGGATTTGCAGTCAAGCATCTAGCAGCAGACCAGATGAACAACGGGGCTAAAGATACACAAGAGTGAGAACTAAGGCTTATTTTCTCCTAGTGTGTTCCAAGAAAATACATACTTTCAAATAAAGTTTTACTGCAGGTAGGGAGGCAATAGAAGTTTTGAACAGCTGAAGCCTCAGCACATGTTAGCACTGAGTTTGTGGATCAGAAGGATACACAGTTAAAAACGATCCACATTTTTGTCCTGATCAAACCTACTATGACAAAAATGGAAATATGGTCTCTATCTGAACATACTTAGTAAAAAAGCCCGCCCTGAAATCCCACTATAGAGTGTGGCAAGTTTCAGCACGCAAAACTTCAGGAGAGAGAGTTGAGTTTGGAGGAAATTTAGCTTCACTTGTCAAAAAGATTAACAAAAGGTGACTTAGGATTGTAGCTCTACAACTCACACATCAGCAGAGATTATTTTGAATATTCATGGTTACTCTACAAAGTGAAAAAAAGATCTCTCCAAAATCATATCCATTAAAATCTATATAATAAAGCAATATTGACAGACATGTTCAGAATGATATATCTATCACAGTAAAAGAGAAATAAATACCTATTAAATGTGAATTAACACATACTACATAACTCCAAAGGAAATGACCCACACTTCTGCGAAGCTAGATGTGAAGAGTTCCCCAAATATTAGTAGAGAAACCTAAATTTAAAAGGGATACTTAATACCTTAGAGAGTGTCTGTGCTCTTCTCAGGATCTGGTAAAATGGGATACCGCCTCCTAGCATAACATATGTACTTATTTGAGAATTTGTGTTGCACTGTACTGAATGACAGAGTGCAGAGCTCTCCATTTGCTATAGTTATGCACTGATGATAAATTACAAGTGAATTTATTTTTGTACAAGTGAACAATCCTAAACGTAAATGTTTATTAGAACTTTTGTTACTGCCTCAATCGAAGACATTAGTTAACTTGCTATTATAGCAGTGCAGTAAGTGACAGTTGGCCTCTATTTTACTTTTTATAAACTTGTTATAAACATATATATTTATGTTAACCACACTTTATATTTTAATATTTTATCCCAGATTTTCTGCTGGCCTGCTTAGCAGCAGCGGTTGAATTCATGAACAGATGGAGACTAAGACTTTTCAACCTGGGCAAAGTTGAGAAGAGCCTAGATTTCTCTGCTTTGTGAGGGAGTGGAAACAGCAAGTACAAGAGAGAACAGAAAATATGTCAGGAGTTTCTATGATTTCCACATTTTTCTGCACATGCTGATTTATGAAGAAGGATTCTTCAGCAGATGGACAACATCAAAAGAAAAGGTCATGCTCCTGATTGCTGTGCATATCTATGAATGGAATCAGAGGGAGACTCCTTGCCATATCTGAGCTCTCAGACCTGCCCTTCCTCACCACCTGTGTGCACTGGCACCTGCAGGAAGGGGTGTCTCTGCTCAGAGGCTTTCCTCTCATCCTCAGGGTATGAAACCGCTTGCCAAATTTGTCCTTAGAAGGACATTCTCCCTTCAGTAGGGTAATACTTCTGCTTATAGTACACAACAGTTTAACCTCTCAAGAGGACTAGGGTGACTGGGTTTGGGTATCACAAATCAGGCTACATGATTTAACCCTCTGTTTCTCTGGCTGCATCCTCCATGAGATTTAGGAAATGTTCCAAGTGATACCACTTCAGGAAATCTTAGCTTCCAAAGCAAAATGGAATAGTGCCATTGCTTTATTTTCTCACATTAAAACTCACTTTATTATAATCATTAGCTGATAACAGTGTGTTTCTAAATGTGAAACTTCTAGGATTGTTTGCCATTCAAATGGCACCTGGAGACAACCTGCATTATTAGACCTTTTTTTTTTTGTGTCACACACACCGCATACAATTCATATAGTGAACAGTATAAAACATCTTTATTTCACTTCCAAACTGATATCATGAATGATGTTAAGAAAACGTAATCTTTGTACTCACCCCAGCCTTTGGTTTAGCTCCAGAGCTGGCTACCGAACAGGGAGATGCTAGGTCTGGAACATGAATGTTAGGACACAAGTTTGTTTGTGAGTGACTTACTGAAGCAACGTCCACTCCACTTTCAGAACCAGATTCAACATCCTGTAAAAAAAAAAAATGTTGCAAGCCCCTTTATTAAATGCGAATATGAAATAAAAATCTACTTCTTCTAAATAATGGAAGTATTTAGTTAAGCTCACTCAAATATATACGCTTAATTATCTGTACAGGAGTAATTGACCTTATTCTCTTCCATTACCTACACATTCCCTTGCTGTTCTTTTCAATGTGGTGGTTTGCATTAGCTGCTGTTCTGAAATTATAAATCACCACTAACATCAAAGCTATAATTCCCCTGAATGTTAGAATGTAAGGTAAGAAAAATCAGCTTGGGGTTGCAGAAGTCTGACATTTTTCTCTGATGTTCAGTATTTCCTGTGTGCTCCCACCTTCTGTCTCCGGCAGCAATGCAAACTCAGTGAACATCTGTAAACCATTACACAGCTGAAATGACATCACCATCCAGCAGTTTATACAATTCAGAGGTACAGCTCCCTAGTTTTTTGGAATCAGCAGACACTTATCAGCCAAATGCTATTTCTGGTTAAAAGCTCTTACTTTTAATGACACTGATTACATTCCTTTTTTTTTTTTTTTTTTTTTTTTTTTTTTTTTTGAGAATAAAAAGAAGCAGAAATATAGCATGTTTTATTTTTGAGGAAGTAAAAATATAGCACATGGTTGATTTACTGTGTAGAGTGAGAGCAGAGGATTATACTGCTTGCAGATAAATTGTGACACATATCTGGCAAAGAGGCAGATATGTGTAGAACCAGCCAGGATCCAGTCAGGATTATTAGCTGAGGTGCAGACTTCGTGAATACAGCTACACAGTACACATCAAAAAATATGAACTGTTAACCCCAGCCAACTGTGCAGACAAAGCCTCAGTTTCCTAACACCAAGTTCCTAGAGTAGGTACACTATGAGGTAGAGGCATCTAAGGGGTTCTGCTCCTGAACTGTAAAGAAATGGCAATCCTTTGATTCACTGATATCAGTTAAGTCTCTGGTCTGGCAAACTGAAGCTGCCAATGAGACAGGTGCCTCAACACCAGGTATGCAAGTGTGCTGTTTTCTGAAAAGGGTTAGAAATCAGAGACAAAGCAGCACTCTAGGTAGGACCATGCATTTGTGCCAGGTATTTTCTGCCAGTGAGTCCTCTGCAATGGGAAGCATTGGGAAAGCAGCAGAGCTACAGAAATGCCTCTGTAGAAGTCAGCTTGGTTACCACTGCTCTTAGAGGCTCTTGCTTAGCAGAGCCACGCTACCACAGTGCAGAACCATGCTCCTTGCAGAACCCATGCTTCTGCATCCCATTCAAATGCTTTGTTACTATAAAATCAACATGTGACAACACAATGGACAAATGCCCTGAAAACCAAATATTTTCATCTTCTGATTCATAATACTCAAAGGCTAAAAAATTCCTAGAAAATCAGTGTATCTAAATAGTATATATACCATGTCTGACACAAGCTGTCCTTCTGGAGGGCTACTTCGCAGCATGGAAGCAGATATCACCTCTGATTATCACGCAGGCTTACTTATACAGATTATTCCAACTCTCTTTATTGCCATAAGAAATCAGCTAAAACACTGGCATGCATTGGCGAGACATGGAGAACAGATGTTAATGTTGTATTTCAGCTTTCCTCTTCGTCAGTGCTCAAGGACACCAGTGAGAACTTTGATATGCAGGGGGAAAATGTTTAACTATTAAAAATGTAATTATGTTGTGCCCTTTAGAAATGATATATCATATAATCTTAAGCTGAGTAAACCCACTGAAATACAGCTTTTCTCACCTACAGACCACTCACCTGACTAGATAGCAATAATGAAGTCTGTGTTTAATAGGAAAATTCCCTCATTATTTAAAAGAAAATATCACTAACAAAAATAAATGACCTGAATATTAGCCTAGAGAACTTGGGGCAGTATTTCTCAGGTTTCTTAAATTGAAAAACAGCTGCAGCACATGTGGGTAAAATTAACAGGAAGCTTGCATGAAAACACCTTGGGTCAGCCATTTCATGTTCTTCACAGTTACACGTGTAAACATTTTTCAGGAAAAAACCCCGCATCAATCATGTTTGTGAGCTCTCTAATCTCCCTTTGGACTATTCTCAGCAAGAGACTCTTGCATTTAAATGAATAAAATAATTAAATAAATTTAAATAATTAAAGTGCACAGTTCTGTCCAGGATATAATTTGAATGACAGAAGATTTTGCAAGTGTGTCTCTGTCAAAAATTTCATGGACCCTCCCACTAGCAGAAAAACAAGACCTGTAGCTCATACTTTCAGTTCTAACTATTTAATGTCAAATGACACATATGTTGTTTGTCATACATGAGACCGGTGTGATGGTGACTTTGTGCCGACTCTGCATTTACACTAAGTGATAATTAGAGACCCAGACATTTCCTGAATCTTGTTGATCTCCCTTTCATTCACCTGGGAGCTCTGAAGCTCTCAATTATGAAATGATGCCAAAAGGAAATAATTGATGCCAATATTACTGCCTTCAAAACATACATACACACAAAGAAAAATACAAGACAACTTCTTTACGAAAAGGTATTCAGTTCTGAAACTAAGGAGCTGATAAATGTGAGGACTGAAAGAAAAACAAAAAAGGTGAAGCAAAACCAGATTCTACTTAGAATAATAAGAAAGATTAAGCAAACTGGCTTACGGGTATATGTCTCCGCTTGTATGTTGGGGTGCTGGATGGGGAAGAGCCTGCACTGAGAGCATTTTCAATATCCTGATCAAGCTGGTCCAGTTTCATAATTAACAGCACCATTGAATCCAGTCGTGATCGATCCCGATCTTCAGTTATTTCCTAAGGAACAGAACATACAATTGATAAATCTGAAATGACATTGCTTGGAAAGAATAAGCTTAAATTAAGAAAACTCTGTTTCTTAATTTTGCATGAAAGTACATTGAATAACTTTTTATTTGGGAAAAATACTGTTTTGTGTAATCAATTCACTAAGCATTGACTTACTGCTGGGAAAAAATTTTATATTAATATTTAATATGCATGCATTATAGCAAGTAAATTTTTTAAAAAGCACAATTTTTTGGTACAAATGCATCGCTATCTTGATACACATACTCTTAAAAGAGCTACTGATTCTAAACAGTCCTCTAAATAGTCACCCCGAGTTAATTAATTTGATTGTACAAATACAAATGGTGAAGGTTAAGGTATGATTGAAATGGGAGAGAAGGAGGTTCAAAGAAGCCATTTTCCAGCTGAGGATAATCACAACTGCTTTTCCTTGTGGAACTCATAAATGTAGCTATGTTTTGTCAATTCTCACCTGGGTGAGGTGTTTTAGGTTTTTTTTGTTTTGTGGGTTTTTTTCATTTTGTGGGGTTTTTTCAGACTATAGAGATAACATGCATTTTACATGAAGACAAAAAAAAAAAAAAAAAGACTTTTCCCCAAATTGTTTGACTTATCCTGCTAAAAACGTATAAACTTGCTCTGCATGTAGTAGATTGAGAATGCTGGAGAAGGATCTGCTGAATGGAAGCAGTGGCAAAATACTGCTCTAAGTGTTATTTAGTCTTGACACAATGGGCTGGCTTTGCAGGCAAACATCTCTTTCAGAAAACAATAATATTATCAGTGTGGAATTTAGCTGTTCTTCTGTTCAGAAGTCATAGAATCGTAGAATGGTTTAGGTTGCAAGAGACCTTAAAGATCATCTAGCTCCAACCCCCTCGTACCCTGAGCAGGGACACCTTCAGCTAGATGCTCAAAGCCCCATCCAACCTGTCCTTGAGCACTGTGGATGGAGTATCCACAACTTCTCTGGGCAACCTGTTCCAGTGCCTCACCACCTTCATAGTGTAGAATTTCTTCCTTGTATCTAATCTAAATCTAAATCTACCTTCTTTCAGTTTAAAGCTGTTACCCCTTGTCCTATCACTACATGCCCTTCTAAAAAGTTCTAGCAGTGGTTTGTGGTTCTGACTGCTGTAGACATCAAGCTTGTAATGAGAGGTTTTAACATTTAAACTATAGTTTCTATTTTAACAATTTACTGAATAAAACAATAATCACCTTCTGTTTGGCCAGGGTGCTATTAAATTATGTAAATGAAAGCCTAAGCATTTAAACAAAAATTTAACATGTACAAATAAAAAAGACTAATTTTGAGTTGGAAATTCAATACAACATATTAAAAAATTATTATAAGATTAATTTACATTTAGACAGTTTTAGTCTTGGTACTGTCTAATACATTTCCAAGAGCTTTATTTGTCCTTTTTGTATCTCCCTTCTGAGATTTTATTACTGAAGTGTGATACGACCTAAAGCCAGCAAGATAATAGCAATTCATTTGTTTTCTTTTGAAAACACAGTATTTCCTTTGCATCCAGTCTCTCAGATTTTTCCTCTGAGATTACTTTCCAAATTATCACACAATAATATAAATGACATTTATAGAATTATATAAAAATCCTACCTTTACTGTTATGAAGGCAAAACTCAGGCATAAGAATGTGCCTGGTCAAAGATTACCCTTACAACCTTAATTTCTGCCTTTAGGTATTTGCATTGGGCAATTCAGGCATCTATGACAAACTTATACAGTAGGTCAAACTTGAGATGTTATTTGCCTGGAAATTTTCTTTTTAACATATCTCCACATAAGGAGGAAATACTTCAGGTCATGAACTGGAAAAAACAATATTTCTTTTAATTTGTATCCTCACTGGTGTGATAAAGGAGCTAGTTAAATTTTAATGTATTCATATGTTTAGAGCAGAAAGCATTGTAGCTGTTCCCTTAATGACGAATGTTTGAATTACTCCTAAATTATATTAAAACCCCAAAGTTAAGGTCATATTAAAATAAATCCAAATGCTTTTACAAAGAAAACAGTTCACAGGCCCTGTTGCTATAATCAGGACACAATGCCAACAAAAGGAAAACATTTTGAAGGACATGGTTACGGATGAGATTCAGATACTTTTTAAAATACCTTTGTCTTTCTGGAGCTTACATTGTTATTGAAAAGAATGACACTATTTTTTCCTCCCCGTGTACTCCATATCTTGTTTGTCTTTTTACTACCATGCAGCTTTGTGCCTGCATTACAAAAGGAGGTTATTTATTAATGTCTTCATAGCACTCTGCATTGAGAACACCTGGCAATTTCTGAATATAATGTTCTTTGTGCATAACGTTGTATTTTTCATTTTGAACGTTTGACAGATAGACAACAAACACACTAATACACAAAGGTAGCATTAGTCAAAGTATTTCTGAAAAATGTCTCTCCTTTCTTTTTTTTTTTTAAGTTTGCAACTTTTATAGCCATATTATCAGAAGACTCTGATGATTTTAACCTACTCTGAAATATAATAAATCAGTCAAGGAGTACAACACTAGTTAAGTTTGCATTTAATACACTCATTTTGTCTTATCAGGGCAGGAATAACAAACACTAAGAATAATGCATAATATGATATTTTGGAATTATCTGTTGATTTTTACCAGCAGATGTATATATCAGAGGTGTAATTTTTATCCTTCTACATTGCAGTGTACAGTTCAAAAACTTTGAGAAATACCTAAGAATTTTATCTTTCTCTAAGGGATGGGGAATCTACCAGCTCTCTGGGCAACCTGTGCCAGTGTTCCACCATCCTCATTGCAAAAAATTATTTCCTTTTATCAAGTCTGAATCTACTCCCCTCTATTTTAAAACCACTAGCTCTCATCCTACCACAACAGGCCCTGCTGAAGGGTTTCTCCCTGTCTTTCCTGTAGGCCCCCTTTAGGTACTGGAAAGCTGCTATAAAGTCTCCTCAGAGCCTTCCCTTCTCCAGGCTGAACAGCCCCAGCTCCCTCAACACCAGGAAGTCAACCTCTGACAAACATAATCTTTTAACAAAATGCATGCTTTTTATACTTCCAGACAAAAGCTATCGCTCTTTCTGTGGAGCACAGTGCTTACAGGGGTAGATCCACGCTCCGGGGAAAAGAGGAAAATGGTTGGAAAAAGAGCAGAGAGCATAAAATCAAAATATACTCAAGCTGGTAAATTCCAGGAACTGGAAGATTTCAGGACTAGAAGTGAAGTGAATTTCCCTGACTTTTCACAAGATCTTTCAAACTCATGTGTTATTCACAGGTAAGGTCTCCTGAATTTAACCTGATTTCTACTGCAGAAATTTGCCATCTTTCAAATTCAAAGCTAATTTAATCTAAACAAAAGCATTCCTCTATAGTAACTTCCTTTCTACAGCTTAAACACACACTCAACCTGGAGGCTGTACTCTATTTTACTTCAGGCAGTTTTGGTTGTAGTTTTCCATGTTTCTTCGGTGCCAAGTAAACTATCTAGCAGCGATGTCATTTTAATAATGAAATTTAGCAATTCAGTATTGATTAAATGGAAAATCACTCAAAAACCTTGGGACAAAACAATCCGAGGAATCATGGCTGTGTTAACTCAGCAGGGACTGCAGGCAGTAGTTACTCATGAAGTTGTTGCTCTTGAAACGCAGCAGCTGAAGCACTAAGTCAATCAGGGTCACTTTCTAGTTAACGCCATGTTACCATGGGTAGATATTAATAGAAAACATAAACTTCTCAAACTTTCATTACGGCATTAACATTATACCAATTTTCCAGCAGTACTAATGAAAAAATAATTGGTGGCACTAATTCAGGTAACAAAGAGAAGCAAACCCAAACCCAAAATTAACAACTCTAAATGTTATATCTTGTCCAATGTAGGAGATAATTATCTTACACTTAGAATACAATTTCATAAACCACAGATGATGTGTGAAATCCAATTTAGAGTTATTCTTGTTTACAGGAGCTGGTCTGATGACACCCAGCTCCCAGTAATCATTCCTGATTTAGGATCATGTCAGGATTATGACTCTGACAGTTTGCCAAAATCAAATCCCACAGAGGCACAGAGCACAACGTGAACATAATCTATCTTAATTGAATGAAAAAAAATATAGTTAAAACATAAAATCATTAATCACACTCTTTGCAGCATAAATAATTTTAAGTTACTTTCTGATTGTAAATTAGCACTATACTTACTATAAAAGTCACCTTTTATGACTAAACTTCTATGGCTATGACTTACGAAGTAAGGAAAAAGCAAGTTTTCACCTTTACTGGACCCCCTTTCTGTTTGCTATGATGGGAAAGACCACTATTTCGTAGAGTATATGACAGTAATCTAAGCACTAATTATCAGACTAGGAAAATACTATGATTAAATACAATGTGAAAGATGTCTGATGCTGCATTTTTTATATTATTGCAAAACTACCTCTTATCTAGTAATTTTGTTAAAAACCAACCGGAAAAGACTTGAGTGAACTTCTTATTGCCTTCCTACTATGCTATAAATGAGAGTCAAACAGGGTAAAATAATGACTATTTTAATAATCAGAAATGAAATCAGCATCAGTGACATTAAGAAATTAGCTTGGATATATGGTCTGTTGTTGGCATGTGTTTTACAAATACACAACTAAGTGAATGTATTTGTGTACTTATATATTATATGCCTAGTTTATAGATTGGTGGAAAGGGAGCTATTTTGGTTTGGTTTATGTTTGCAATTAAATCAGAGGGAGAGTTTGCCCTTCAGGAAATCCATTCTGTTCTTTGTGATTTTGTTTAAGCCTAATTTTCAGGCTTATTGATTTACCAAATTAAATATTCGAAGTAAATCAAGAGAGAAGAACTGATGCCAATGATCACTCACAGAGGTCCTCATATCTACTGAAATCAAATGAATTAAGAATCATTTCTGTTAGACTGTGTAAAGTCCAAACTCCAAATTGTGTCATCTGAAAGGAACAGCATGTGAGAAAATACAAGTAAAATGACCACAATCCACTGAGTGTTTTTGAATTTATCTATTCATATTTCCATACATAGATATTTGTATAGGTATCCTTTGTATTTTATAATATTTTAAAATGTTATATCACAGTTTTATTATAACACAGTTAAAAATACTATGATTTTATGAATACTTCAGTTTCTATGAATTTACAAGTCACATAAACAAACACACATGCATGCTTACACTCTGATTTGTGCAGGGAAGAGATTTTGTACATTGATAGGTGTAAATTTGACATTTTCTAAATGTAGAAGTAAATATTACAAGCTTACCTGGGGACACTGATTAAAAAATAGATTGGATTAGCTCATTACCAAGAGTTGCCTAGAATTTTTATATATTGAATGACAAAATGTAGGAACAGCGCTTACAGCTTCTGATAATCTGGTCATTTATTTGGATATCTAGTTAGAGATACAAGAATTTGTATTTATCATTCTGGTTTTGGTAATCTTGCTTAAGTTAGCAGTTCACATGAGAGATTCACTAGGCTTGTCCACCACACACAGCTTCCAATCCCTCTCATGTCTGGAGGAGGTCATTAGAAGAGAAAGCAAATAGAGGAAAGCTGAGATATGGTGCATTCAGCAAAGAGTATTTTCTTCCCCCTGAAGCACGACTGGATTATGGAGACTTCTGTAAAGAGGCAACAAAGAAAATATGGAACTTTAGAGTTGATGGTGGAGAGAAAGATGCGGGGGATTGAATGTGGAGAGAAGAGTTCAAATCTACATCCTGGGCTGTATCAAAAGACGCGTGGCCAGCAGGTCAAGGGAGGTGATTCTCCCCATCTACTCTGCTCTTATGAGACCCCAAGGGGAGAAACTGTTTAGCAGGGCCTGTTGTGATAGGATGAGAGGTAATGGTTTTAAAATAGAAGGAGGCAGATTCTGACTAGATACAAGAAAAAAATTTTTGACAATGAGAGTGGTGGAACACTGGCAGAGGTTGCCCAGAGAGGTGGTGGATGCCCCATCCCTGGAAACATTCACGGCCAGGTTGGACGGGGCTCTGAGCAACCTGATCTGGTTGGAGATGTCCCTGCTCCTTGCAGGGGGGTTGGACTAGATGAAAATGGTAGGTGAAAATGATGTTAAGGTAAGGCAAGGGCTAGCAGAGTGGGAAATACTAACGCCAACACAAACAGGACACTTTTGTGGTACAGAAAACAACAAAAAAACCCTCATTTTAAGTGTTTTGGTATTACTTCGGGTTCATTTCATCAGAAAAAAAAATGAACTAACTTAAGTTCTTTAAAGTTATGCAAGTGACCTGAGAGGATTGTTTAAAGATTTTCTTAGGCTTACTGTTGTGGCAGATGTAGCAATGGATGACAAAGACTGCTGCTAACTTCTAGATAGCAGAGTCATGTTTTTCTTGTGCAGCCATTTAATGACAAATAGAAGCATGAAGCTGAGAATTTAAACTCTTCTCTAGTAAGACTGAATTTGTTTAGAAACAGTGAACTTCAAAATAGCACTGTTTCTTTCAGAGGCCATATGTTCTTTGCAACAAAAACACTGATTCTCAGAACAGCAGATTCTCAGAACGTTACTTATGTTTGCACGACTTGCATGACACTATTGATTTAGTTGTCAGTACATAGAGAAATACATTTGTAAAACGGAATGACCTTTTTTACTGCAGGGCTTAATCAACGTAAAAACCTCCAAAACCTTTATAACAGTGATGGTATTTAGAGCACACGTATCTCCAAGAACAAGACCTTGAATAGGGAGACCAGTCTCTCTTTCTACAATTAAGGACGATGTTCAGAAAAAGTCGTGGTCAAACTTTATTTGAAAGTGCCAAAGCTCAAAGATCTACTTTCTTGCTTTCCAATTTTACCCACCACACTGCTGTAAGCTGGTGCTTTGCTTTAAATCCAATTATTCTGCATAGCTTCTCTATATTTACTACCTGAAGAATAATAGCTATATAATACACTTGATTTTGCCTCTAGCAGTGAGCTGAGTGAGCTTTTTCGCTACACCTCTCCATGGATTGTGTATACTGCTCATTTCTTTCTTGCAAAGATTCCTTTCAATACCAAGACAAATTGCCCTGCCCCTCAATTACTCATGTACCCTTCTTTACCTCTACCAATCTATGCAGCTGATGAAATGCCAAAGATATTTTTTATGTCACAAGTTTGTAGGAGAACATGATAGCATGAGAAAATCCATTGCTAATTTTTTATATTCAGTGAAAGGTGTTTAAGTGCCTTGTCTTCTTGGAAAAGAGCTCATTCTTTCCCATCTGAAAATGGGGTTGTCCCAGTGACAATTACTTTCTTATTAAATTACTTCTGCACAGGAAGATTTAAACTAAGGATAGTTTTGTATGACAAACCATAGCATATTGTTATTGGTGACTGAGGAGGTGGTGGTAAAAATCTCGATCTTGATCTTTAACAAGGATAAAATTTGTATTTGTGAATAAGATGGAATCAAAGTTAGAGTCCAGGTTTGGGTTAAGAGCCAATACTCTTAAATGTTCAGAACTTGTCTCAGCAAAAGTGTTTCAACGAAATAGTTACAAAATTAGATCTTCATATCAGACTTCTTAGCTTGACTATATGGAAGCCTAGTCACAGGCAAATCAAGCCCCTCAAACTGGGACTGAGAACAAATATATGGGGAGTGGAAATGTTGATCAAGGGAACTGTTATTCCTTTTCAGCCACACGAACAAAGATCATCCTTTATACAGCATACACCATATTTTAAAACTAAGATATTTCCTGGATTAAATAGTCAAGATGTTGCAGTCACGTCAGCTTCTCTGAAATTCTGCACCAGTTACAAGATACCTTCTGCAGAGCTGATAACGGCCCAAATTGGGTAAAAGCTACAAAAAAACCCCCTTGTTTATCTCAGAAACCCCTCAACAGCATCTGTCTTCTGTATATTGTTGTCTGAAATTCATCAAAGCTAACTGTCTGACCATGTGGTAAGTGGTTGGTTGGAATTTTGTAAAAGCCTGCAGTTCAGACAAGGAATTCCACTTTTCTTTATAATATATTCAGCTATTTCATGTATGTCTTTGAAATATGTTTATGCACACTGGAATTATTCTAGCTATTAAACATTACTTAATTGGATTGATCTGTGCACAGTGAACAGCATTGAGGGCTTGCTCAGACACACACATTGGGCTGTTAACTAGCCTTTAGGACTGACTCTCCATTCACATCAAAGGACATAACGAATGTAACAAACTGACAAAAGACAAAGTTAATCTGAAAGCCTCATTCTTCTGTAGCTACCTTTTTTGAATCCTTGAATTCATTCACCCCTAAAAAAGTTTACTGCTTAGGATTTTTCTGCCATTCACTTTAAATACTTATTTCGCTTTAGCATTTCTATCCTGAATCCTTAGAAGCACACCTAAAGTTGCACCACGTGACTGCTACTGAAGCAATTTTCCATAAACATATAAATGAATATATTTTGTATACTTGTTTCTAAGAATTCACTGCCTTTTCAACAGCAGTTTCAGCTTCCCAAGTCTAGTGACTATTTTAATCTGAAACCATCTATGCTAACTTCTTTAAAATATTACACATTTATATATATTATTAATGAGCTAACAATAGAAAGTCATAGAATGATAAAAAATACAACTGGAAGAGAGCTTGAAATGTCATGTCATCTGTCTCCCTCTCAATGACAGGACCGTCATACTTGATGGATGGTTCTCCAGCTCCTCTTACAAACCTCCAAAACTGCCCCAAGCAAATAAGGTTTTATGCCAGTGCTACCTTCCTTAGCACTAATGTGGAATAACAATCTTTCTCTAACTTGAACTCATTAATTCTTATTTTTGACAATTTTTGGTCTCTGTGATAGATTTATTTCGTCCTTAGAGATGGTATTATGTACCCCCAATAGTCTCTTGTTCAGGCTCATTCCTTCCCCTACTCTGGGAGGCCATCTCTGGTGCACAGGGGTAGGAAAAGAGGCAAAGGGCTTAAGTTGAAACAAGAAAGGATCAGGAAATTTTGTTCAGCA
Source organism: Tetrax tetrax (assembly GCA_009806455.1). Taxonomy (NCBI): domain Eukaryota; kingdom Metazoa; phylum Chordata; class Aves; order Otidiformes; family Otididae; genus Tetrax; species Tetrax tetrax. Next base: position 376,827 of record WHYT01015468.1, on the reverse strand, counting down.
GTGGAGCAGGTCACCCAGAGAGGTTATGCAGGGTTCATCCTTGAAGGTCTTCAAGATCCAACTGGATAAAGCCCTGTGCAACGTGGTCTGACCTCAGATCTGGTCCTGATCAGTAGAGATCTCCTGAGGTCCCTTCCAACCAATCATTAAGGCCGTCTTTAATTTTTCCATTGCTGGATGGAAACAGATTATTATCTACAAGAATTACTGGTAAAGTAAGATTGGGTAGAAAGTATTGTTACTATTACTGAATGCAGCTAAGCATTTTACTCAATGATTTACCTCTTTACTATATTCCACTTAGTGTTTGTACTGCTCTTGGAAAGGCATTGCTGCTTTTGTATATAGTCTTACACATACAGGGTATGCTTGGCAATCATACTCTGGAGTCACACTCAGGAAACTAATTACACTGCATTATATGATAACTACTACTTTTTGAGAAGCAAGACAAATAGGTTCAAAATTGAATAGTACTGTATATTCCTTTTAAAAGCACCCATAATTCACTGCAACTGAAGTGAAAATTCAGCACCAATAGCATTCCATGGGGATATCACTAATTTTCTTTCACATCATTTCACAACACAGCTGTGATGAGTATTGTGTGACCTATACCAAGACTGTCTAATGATTTTCACTTCCTCAATCAGCAACAGCAAAAATATATTGTTCCAAATTTTCTGCACAGTTATTAGATGGAAAAGGAAGGAATTTAAAAAGTCTCAGGCACTGAAGGAATAAGCTGTTCAAAGAAACTAACTCTTTCTTACTATAAAGTCTGAAAATATCTTCTCTGAATATACCAACGTGAGGAAAAAATACTAAAGGAAATGAAACAAGTTAGAAATATTGATGTGACAAGTTATTGCATATCATATGTGAATTCTTAACACATTTATCTAAGAAATACAAGCTGTGCTTACACTGTCAAATCAAGACAGTAATAAGGAGTAAATGAGCAGTAAATGACAGCTTGAGCTGAAACCTGAGCCCCTACTACCAGGCAGAAGCTAACTAGCAATGCGCTAGCTGGACTTGAGTCCAGTTGAGACTGGACTGTGGCCACAGCCTTTTCGTCTTCATTTCTGAGAGTTTCAGCTAGGCTACAGCAAATAATAGCATTAGTGCTCAGCCCTGACAGTCAGGATCCGGAGGAAGAAAAAGTGTTGTGCTTTGCTCTGGTCCCAACTGGGAGTTGAGCTCCTGCCTTCCAGCTCAGCCTGCAGCATCTCTATGCACCTGCACATCTCCCGTTGCTTCAGGGTGCTGATGACTGACAGCTTCCCTTCACAACTGCTGCCTCCCAGGAACAGAAAGGGAGAAGTGCGGGTCTCTCAGAAATGACATGCTGCTCAAATCAAGTTCAGTTGGTCAGTCTGTGCCTATGTGTTCATCCACAAAGGGCCCAATGGCCTACAATTAGGAGCATGGAAATTTGGATCGTAGGCGAGGTTGGTTACAAGTCTAGTTTTGGCTAACATTCAATATATCTACATTGTAAGTATGACCACAGCAATCCAGGAGATACATAGATATACAACCACAAATTATACATGTATATGCACAAACACACACACATATATTTAAAAGGGAGGAAATGGATACAAAAGTTAATGTTGGTTCCAAGTGTGGTTTTATCAAATAGAAGGTTTGAGTGCAAGAGTTATCTCAAAGAGGAGACAGAATAAAAAAGACAAACATGACAGATCCATATAACATATTTAAGAAGGAGAAAAATAAAAAAAAAAGGAAGAAGATGTGAAGAAGGGCAGAGAGGCCCGGCCCAGCTGCAAGAAGTGGAGAGGAGATGAGATGTGAAGAGAACCCGAGAGGCGTCTGCCTACCGATTGTGAAGAATTTCTTCTGTGAGGAACAGCTGCAGACACCAAGGTCAGTGAAGAAGGAGGGGGAGGAGTAATGCGGCTCCTGGCCAAGATTCCCCTGCAGCCTGTGGTGAAGACCATGGAGGAGCAGGCTGTGTCCCTGCAGCCCATGGAGGCCCACGGAGGAGCAGAGATCCACCTGCAGCCCATGGGAGGGACCCCATGTCGGGGCAGGCAGATGCCTGAAGGAGGCTGTGGCCTGTGGAGGGGCCATGCTGGGGCAGCCGTTCTGGAGCGACTGCACCCCATGGAAAAACCCACGCTAGAGCAGTTTAATGAAGGACTGTAGCACATGGGAGGGACCCCACGATAGAGCAGGAGAGGAATGTGAGGAGTTCTTCCCCCGAGGAAGAAGGAGTGGTATAAAGGGACAAGTGATGAACTGACCATAACCCCCATTCCCTAATTCCCTCCCTGTGCCACTTGAGGGCTGGAAGGAGGTAGAGATAATTTAAAATGAAATTAAGCCCAGGAAGAGTGAGAAGTGGGAGGAAGATGTTTTGTTCTCTTTCTCATTATCCTGCTTTTGGTTTTATAAATAATAAAAAAAATAAATAGTTTTCCCCAAGTTGAGTCTGTTTTGCCCGTAACAGCAACTTCAAGGATCTCTCCCTCTCCTTATCTCAAACCTCGAGGCTTTTTGTTATATTATCTCCCCCTATTCCCTCGGAAGATGGGGGGAGTGAGTGAGAGACTGAGTAGCTTGGTCCTGAGCAGGGCTAAACTACGACAAGTAATTAGAGAATTCTGGTAATTATAATTAGAAATATTCCAAAATCTCAGAGCATGCTGCAAAGAAATTTGAAAAATAAATATAACATTTGGAAATATCCTACATATGTATTAAGATTTGATTTTTAAAAGACTAATTTTGAGTGAAAATGTAAAAATAAACTGGCCGCAGAATGAGAGTTGGAAAAAAAAAAACCAAAGGAAAGGAACATTTGTTATGAGTAAGAAAATAGAAAGATATGAAAGGAAAGAATAAGAAACTCAAAGTTGCTCCAGCACAAACAAAACAACAGTATTGTCAATCAGCACCTTGCTATGATCTGGGCACTGCACTTGTGGTGGATTTTAACAGGATAAAAAGGTAACTATAAAGACTCAAGCGGGATGTTACTAACAATGAACAAGCTGCATTGTAAAAAAAAAAAAGCAGATGGAATGAAATTCATGCATGCCAAGAAGACAGGATGCAAAGGTCCTTAGAGAAAGTAGCGTTCAGGATAGGAAAAAAAAGAAAAAATATGAAATTAAGTATTTTGGGTTTTCTGTTATTCTTCACAAGTATTCTGAAGTTTCATGTGATCAATGAAATGTAAAAAAGTTCAGATATGTACAGCATATAGTGAGAGCTATTTTAAAAATATTGAACATTACCATTTTGAGAAACTATTCAATAAGGCTGCTAGCTTGGATATGTTGCAGGGAAAAATTATTCATCTGGATTTAGTTGAATCCATTTGGGAAACTCAGTTTGGTGAGATTGCCATTTCTTAACGGCACAAAAACCATATCAAGAGTTCAGGTTCAAGAGAAATAAATAAAGCAAATTACATAATTTATTCAAGCATTTTGAGAAATGTTAGCTTGCCCATTGCCTAAATGCTTCCTGTTTCAGGCTGGTGGAAAAATCTTAACCAACTTTTGTTGAAATGGGCCTACCTGACATAAACCTCTTCCATTAATTCTGTTTGCCTTGGATCACTAAAATAGTTCATTAATAATCTATGTGATCTTTCTGAAGGGCCTGTTGGACCAGGAGTAACATAGATTTCAAGAGGCTCTGGGATTAATAGGCAATGATTGCAAATCATGGCTCTCGAATTCAACCTCCTGCCCTCAAGTGAATTCCATGACAGTGTTCTCCCTTTTAAGGAAGGGATCACAGATGTAAGGATGAGAATTGCACAATGAAGTTTCCTTTCAGTTCCTCAGCTTGAAATATTAAAGTGAGTTTCTGCAAAATAAATGTTTATTATGAAGCATATAATTATCTCTCAAAATTTGGAGAGCACAGTTTTCAAGAGTACTGGAGGAAAATATTGTTTCTAGGTCTTTTTTTGAGTCTGTCTTCCTAACTCATTGAGCTATGGTGTGTTAGTCTGTATGGTGTAATTGAAAATATGAGTGATGTTTGTGGTTTATTAACGATTAAGCTAAGGAAAAAAAAACAGTAGCAAAATCACAGATGCAATGAACAATGAGCATATATTAATGAAGCAAGGGAATAGGAGAGCAGCTGTGGGGCATGTTAAGTCTGGCTTTGCATCTTTGATCCAAAGGAGAACATAAACATAGACACAAGGAAATAAACAACAAAAACTATTAGAGCTGCAAAAACCTCAGTAACCAAGTTGTAAGCACCTGGTTATAACCACTAAGCCACAGTAAGAGCTACGTCAATGTCCACTATGATACATCTGTGGCTGCTGATGAAACACAGTTTGTGAAATAACCCGAAATTATTGCCTAAACTAGGTAAATCTCTCTTTTTCAATGATGCCACCCTACTTTGAGGTAGAATTTCTGTGAAAAAAGAAAACAAAAATAATCCAAACACCCCAAGATTTCCAGGTCAGGGAGGACAAGGGGTAATTTAGTCTGATATTAGAAAACACTTGAATCTCACTTGAACAGTCCTCAGAGGTTAGCTTATCAAGTTATGCAAGTAGGATGACGTGTAATCCATGCTCAATACTATTGGATGAAGGCTAGCAGGAAATCCTGGAGAAAAGATCAGATTAATGTCTCATGCTAATAAACAGTGTCTTCCTATTCAATTGCATATTAATGCAAGGACTCAGAGGAGGTTTAAAGAAATTGTAATGATACGGTAGAGGCAAAGTAAAACAATGAGATGAATAAGTCACATTCAGGTCATAATGTAGACAATGACAATAGCAGTCTGATAACACTGGGCCTAAGGTCAAAGGTGGCCACACAGTTTCAAGATTCAAGGAGAAAGAAATGCTTGGGATGTTCGGAGAAGAGCTGCCAGTGTGTGAAGGCAATCGCAGGACTTGGGGAGACATGGAGACCGTGAGCAGGACAGCTTGGTCAGCACTGTTCACAAGGGTGGGGTATAAACCTGGGCATTGTGGGCACAGGAGTAAAATTTTTGCCAGGTTTAATGTGAAAGGTGGACCTACTCAAAGAGTCATAACTCTCACGGTTTGAAAGTTGTGTCTGATTTAAGTCTCAGCTGAGTAAAAACTGAGTGGAAAATCAGTGAGTAAAGCAATGGGAAGGAGTATGGTATAGTTAGACCAGTAATCAGGATATTTATTAGGCACTCATAGACTGCTGTAGTATTACTTAAATTTCAAATAGTGCAAAAGATACTGTAATCTATAACTACAAAAGGATGAGATAGATTATAGTAGATGCTAGAACAGATTCAATTAAAATATGTTAAAATATTTTCTGTACTGTTAATGAGCACCATGAAACCTGCCAGGTCTTTGAAATTCAAATATAAGCTCCAGGAATTCATAATGCTATATTTTTTGATCAGTTAGAGCATGCTGGTGGGCCTATGTAGTGTCACCACTAAACAACAATGATGGTGCTGTAGAAATTCAATGCAGTTAGAGACTAGTGCTAAGTGAAAGTGGTGAAACTATTGTAATTATTTGGTTTACCAGTAATATTAAGGATTGTGCCTTCTGGACCCTTAATTATTTAAGTCAAGAGTACAATACCCTAAGTGACCTTACAAGATTAAAGTGTAAGGAACTGAAGAATGTAAGAATAATTATTTTTTTCCTGTAACTGTGAAGTTAGGGTTGGCAATTAACCCCACCCGATTTTCACAAATCCTCAGCTTCTGTTTGAACTGCATTTTCAGTAGTTCGACTCTTCCAAGTTAACAGAGTAAAATAATTTGCTTGCCATTTCTTCACAATTAGTGTTACTGAAATCAGTGAGACTAATCTCTGAATATAGAATCATAGAATAGAATCATAGAATGGTTTGGGTTGGAAGGGACCTTTAAAGGTCATCTAGTCCAACCCCCCCGCAAGGAGCAGGGACATTCCCAAACAGACCAGGTTGCTCAGAGCCTCATCCAACCTGGCCTTGAATGTTTCCAGGGATGGGGCATCCACCACCTCTCTGGCAACCTGTGCCAGTGTTTGACCACCCTCATTGTAAAAAATATTTTCCTTATATCAGGTTGGTAGAAGCTAGCTATTAACAATGGGGATAGTATCAGGATCATATATATAAAAGAACTATTTGTAGAACTGAAAAAAAAAAAAAGAAGGGAAAATGTCAAGATTCAGTGGGTGTTGATAAACTGAATTACCAATTAATAATGTATAATTACCATGACGTAGAAAGCAGACTGTATGCATTAGTGTTTCCTGTCTACATATCTGTATATTCCAGCTTAGCTGGATTGCAGTAAAGTACACTTTAAATGTTAAATCTTTAAAGTAAAACATTATGCTCATATAAATTCAAATAAATCGCAAATCCTGGATAATTTTTTGCACTTATATTTATATGGAAGTATCTGACAATCCTAAGTTTTTCAATTTCTTAAGATGCACAAGCACATGCCATTGTAATTATTAAGCTTTTGTTTAAAGTAAAATAAAAATGAAGTTTGAACATTTCTAATTCAGCTGGGCTGGCTCCACAGTTTCCAGAAGGGCTGGCTTCTTTTCCAGGTGACTCATTCCCCTTTGCAACTATGCAACAAGCAGCATATGGTATGTCACTAAGTGTCTGCTTACATATACAGAAAGGAAGTTTAATGAATCATGAAGCCATGATGCAGTAACAATAGCATGTCCTCAAGCAAAAAGTATAAAACCACCACAGAACAGAGTAGAAACACTTGTCTCAAACTTTGCCCTAAATGGAAGCATTTATCTATTTTTTACCTTATTTTCCCTTTTCATAGAATATATTTTGTTGATAACAAGCTGAACTGCCACTCTTCATTTGAGACTTGATCCTTTGCTTTTCAGGATTAAAATCTGACTGGCTTTACCATGATTCACACTTCAGAAATGTGACTCTTAGAAGACTCTCCCAGTGCAACACAATGACTTTTGTTAATAGGATATTTCTTGAACAGATTTTTTTTCAAACATATACATATCTACCCCATATCCCATATTTAAAAGTATTGCCTTGTTTTCGTGGAAATACATTTTGAGCAGTATGACCTGTTAGCTGTAAATGCAACTACAGGATCGTTAAAGCCCAACTTATTTACCCTTGCAAATGCACATTAAGTAAGCGCACTGAACAAAAACAGACTGCACATTTTGGGGTATATAGTCTTTGGGAAAATAATGTCTATAAACTTTGCGAAAAGTTGTATAAGACAGTAGGGCAACACTGTTTCTACATCTATTATTTCTAGATGCATCCATAAGATGAAAAATAGTCATCACGTCCAGTTAATGAGTAAATGTGATGAGAAATTAGAGGAATGGATACACTCTTGATTGAAACTTTATTAACTTCCTTAAAAATAATAGCTCTTCTTCTGTAGGATGAAACAGTACTATTACTCTGTCTTAAAACTCTCACTATGTTCCTATAACTATACAGCTGTATGGTTATTTACCCTTCATAAAGATGGAAATAATAAGATGTTTTGCTACACTTTAAAAAAACCTTTTAGATGTAGGGTTTCCTGGTATTAAAAGAAATAAACACTGTCACCGCATTGTGTGACAAAAACGTAAAACATCTTTAAAGGTCGGCATAGCTTTTGCATGAAATATGTCTGCAGAGAAAAAAAATTGCTTGAGAAGGGAGAATGAGACTTTTGGAATAGTTAACTACAGAGCAGCTGGCACAGATTAGCCTATGTCCTCATACAATCAAAATGTTTCTATTAGAGAACTTGAGATAACTAGCTTGAGAGCATTTAAGTGTACTCCAGTATTTTTTTTTCCCAATTTAATCAAGCATTATCTCATGAGATATGACTCCATTATCCCAGTAGAATTGAAGAATTACCAACCCTACACTAATTTTAATATACATGTATGTATTTAGTATCAGGTTATTTGGCTTGATTTTTATCTGTGATGTATGCCAACTTTTATTGGCTTAACAAAAGACACACCATGACAAAATCAGCCCAGAGGAAGAAAGAAACACTGCATGAAAACTCTGGCTACTGATTCACAAGTGGGGCCAAAAGAGTGAAACTACAGTCTCAGAAATGCATAGCAGAAATACACAGGAATACATGTCTGGGGAAAGAACCTGACTCAGTCAAGAGCCAGTGCCAAGGCAAGCTGTAATGAATTTATAGTCACCACCAGCTGGCCTTCCGAAGGAAGAACAGCACCAAGAACACTGCAAGGTGCAGTCAAGGCACCTTGTAGTGAGAGGTGTTGGAGCACTGATTGATCAATTTGAAGAATAAAACATTAGCAATCTAAAAGTATTTCTTACTGTATAGAAACTTAATATTAAAATAAATATTACTATTTCAAACATGCCCTTCTACGTGTGGGAGAAAGATTAATGCATAATTTTGCTAGAATTCTCAATAAAATATGTATAAACTGCAGTTCCATTGTTATTGGAGTTAAATCCTGCTTCCTCTGACTCATATCAACATGACACATGAATGCCAATATGCCTGCTTCCCTAAGTCAGTGTGTTTATTAACATGAGCAATATACCATTTAGCTCTTCTTCATTAAAAAAAGGACAAAATAATAGAGCTTACTATCAGGCCCAGAGAACTAGATTACTGTAAGTGAAATCTGAGGCCTTTTGAAGTAACCAAGAGTGTGCTAGCAACAAAATTAGGATTTCAGCAAACTGATTTGCATCCATTTGTTATGTGTGTCATCCAGGGCAACCATGCCCAGGAGAAGTCTTCATTCTAAAAGTTTCTTTTTTTCTTCTTGTCCAGGGCTCAGCTGCCTGTTTTAAAGGAATGGTTCTGACTCCATTTATGCTAGGTTCTTCTGCTCCCACAGATAATTATGCTTATGAGGATAAACATTTTTAAACACCCAATTAAGTTCAGTAGTACATACCCTCAAAAAAGGCTGAGCTTTTGTGCAATTTCTGAAGACAGATGAACAGAGAGCTGAAAGGAACACTTGCTTATGGAGATGCATGACAGAAAAAGGCATTGAGAAAAGGGTCATGCAGTTGTCATAAAAGTCATACAGTCCTCAAGGTGCTGTATGGAGACCTCAGAGAGACAGAAAGCACATGCAATCAGTAAGAGTACACTTACAAGTTATTTTACATGGGACTATGCAAGTATCAAAATTTCATCTAAATCTGATTTCAAAGTATGGGTGCTGCAAAAATGGGAGACTTGTCCTCACTGGGAACAAACTATGAGTTTTAATACTGAATGGAAGGGAGTGTAACAAGCAGGAGCGATACTGCAGCACTGAAAGATATTTTTAAAGCTCTGAGGAACTTCCACCTATGTATCTCAGCTAAGAGTATGGCTCCTATTAATAAAACATTTCAGTGCATCTTTAATACAGTTAACCTCACAATAAATGTGACATGGAAAAACAATATTCATTCAGTTTTAAGGATGTGAAAATGCTAGGCAGAATAAGTGTTTTTCCCAAGGCTAAAGCAGGACCTGACCTAAGCAACAATGCTCGCCATTTGGCTAAGATCCCCTCTGCTTTTAACCCTGCATCTCTTATCCATTCCTGGAGTGATAACATTTAGAAGTGTATTTAACGCTCTGGTTAGTGGGGTAATGACTGTGTTTGTTCTGACTGTGTCTGTTGAGCGATGGTTCATTACTGATTCTCATGTTTCAGGCTCAGTTCTGACAGCGTAATCAAACTGGAAAAAATGTAAATCAGTTTTCCTGATATTTATTGAATGCATGTACTGTCTTGCTACATTTAACAAGAAGATTTTTTTTTTTAACATTCTTCCCCCACCTCCCTTCATCTCCAGAGATTTGCAAAGCAGCTCTGTGTAGCTTTATGTTTATCAGATTTTTTTCTCCTTTTCCTCTTTGAGACAGGAAGCTGAGGGCTTTGACCTCATCTGGATCTTTCCCAGTGTCAGGAGGTGGTCTGTTCAAAAAGATTCCATGACACTGATCTCTTCCTGATTTATCAGATAGCTAGGTCAATAAATAAGGTCTCTACTGTTTTTTCCACAGCTGTAAAATAACCAATGGACTCCTCTGAGAGCTAATTATCAAATCTTTTGAGTTTTTCTTTCAAGGAACAAGCGTTATCTTTCTGGTTAGTAAATTCCACTGCAGTGCAATTTAGGAAAGACTGCCTAATTGTAAGAGCCCTGGCTCACATGAAGCAGTTCATTTAAGTGAAATGTTAACACTGGATATGGATAATAATCTAATTATTATTATATGTATTATATATAATGAACATGAAGAAGTTAATTTAAGTGAAATGTTAACACTCGTGAATATGGATAGCGAGGGTAAAACAGTAGGTGATAAACAGGCACTGTTCCAGATTTGTCAATTTTCTGTCTATATCCTCCTCACCAATACACCCTGCCTTTGTAGTGCTATTACCTCCTCATATTGCTGTGTCAGGTGAGGTGGTTCCTTTGACATTAGACATAACCCAGCAGAAATATCTCCATCACTAGTTAGAAAGCATCTTGTATGACACCCATTGAAACCAAGGAAATGTGGAAGGCTCCAGCAACTGCCAAGACTACTCTCTTTAATATCTGGTGAGGTATGTGCAATTCGAACACACCTAAAAGATCATAAGTCCCAATCTGAACTAATCTACTCTTATATTATTCCATAGGAAACCTTTAATTGAAAAGCATAATTAAATGGTTATTTATTAACAGTTTTCATTGAAAGCTCAAATTTTCTGGCTACCAGAGGTCAGACAATAGGCTTAGGGTTGCAAAAATCCATAACACACAGCCAAACTCTTTTTCTACTGTCTGTCTTTTAGTTTATATTCATTATATTATTTCAACTGAGATATTCCTTTTATAAGTTACATACTTAATATGATTCTACTTGCTATTGAAAAAATGCATAATAATAAAATGCTCATTTTGCCTGCCTGCATGCTATACCCTCAAGATTTAATGACGTATTGGAATTCAAGGAACTCCCAAGTCCTAACACCAGTTCTGGAACAAATACGATGACTTCTCTATTTTGATTTATTCATGCTTGCACTGATGGTATTATCAGTAACTCTTTTCAAATCTGCTAAGTTCCAGTTAGATTTCTGAACAATAACTCAGAAAGGTAGGATCTTTACTGGATATTGTAATAAATATTCTATACTATTTTTTTTAAAAATAGCTTCTACAATTATTTCTAGAAATTCTCATACTGTCTTTTAAAACATAAATAATACACAGATGGAGGTTGTTTCTACAGAACAGCCTGAACTAGAACAAATGAATACTTATCTTAATTCCCTACAGAACACATGAAGTGATATAATCACAAAGCAACTGTTCCACATGCTGCCAAAAGTGTTGAAAACCACTGCCACATAATACATATGCATACAGTATGGGGACTCCCAGAAAAAGGTAGAAGATTTTATGCTTTAGTCATGGCAGAGAAGACAAATCTCACTATTTGTCATGGAGTAATGGGAACCACTCAGGCAGAGAATGACCAACAATGTAGTGAAGTAGATGCCATAGATTCCTCTCGAGACAGAGCCTCCTCATGCATTACTGGGTTAAGCCGCAGTTCACACTTGCTGTGTCTGCTGGAATTGTGGCCTAGGTGTAAATCTCAGTCAACGTTAAATAAGAGAGAGCATCCAAATTAGACAGATGGCCCAGATCCAAAATACCCACTATAAATTTTACTTACTATTACACAATCCTATACACAACAGAGTTTTTTCCTACTCTGTACAGAATTACATTTCAAATTGAATCCAAGCACTGTATACCACTGAATCAAATGGTAGGCTTCACAATAAACAAAGAAAGAGTCTTAAAATAAATTGCAGACAAACATTTCCTTTGCGTTTTTCATATTAAAACAAAACAAAACAAACCACCCAAAACTGCCTGGGGATGACCAGAAGACAGCAATGATTTCTTGCTGCTGAATTTCTCTTTTGTCTTCAAGAATCTAGGGTAATACCAAGGGCAAAACCATACCTATTTTTAGCTCCCTTAACACTTGGTGTTTAATAATCCCACAAGCCATTTTTGGTGAAAAATGTGTTCCAAGAGGGAACAAATCAGCTATTTCTGTTTTAGTCTGCTCATACACTTTCTATGTACAGACAGCCCTTACCTTTGTAGCTCACAACTCTATCCTTACCAAAGCTAATACTAATGGCAATGATGGGGGATATTACTTGCTATACTATAGCGTTCTACTATCCAGGGCACCTACAGAATGCAACCAAAGAGTTCCCTTCCACTACAGGCAGTAATTAAGAAAAGCAAAAGAAAGCTAAAAAAAAAACATAATCCCTAGTATACAAGACATAGTTTCTCTCTACCTTTATTTCAAACACACATTGAGAGTGGTTATACTGCATAATATTTGTTATTTCCTCACTCATCACTTATTCAGCCTGAGTTTCATTATGCTTGGATTACGTTCCCTGTCTAGATCCCCAGCGGTATATAGTTTTGTTTACAAAAAAGTTTTATGTTGAAGTGGAATAGGACACTGACTTGTAAAACACTGGGAAATGCACATCAGGAGGATACATTCATGGAGAGCTGAACAGCTGGCCAACAGAATGAACACATTACCACAAGACTACTGGGAATTAGTGAGAGAACTAGAAAGCACAAGTACAGCAGGGAAAATACTCTTCACTACTTTTACATTGGATCTGATATGTTTCAAACAGCTGAAACAAAAACTGTAAAGATCTCAAGAGCCTGCCTAGTTTGGTTAGGGGCTAAATTTTAACTTGAAGGCAGAAACACTTATTCTTCTATTGGCGAATATTTATCAAATCCACCTAAGAGGAAACTATAATCTACTAACCTCTTTTAAAAATCTATCTTAAGAAGATTTGTTGGTAGTTAACACTGTCCAGTCATAACAATTACATATCTTGTAGTCAGTTTGGTTGGAGTAGAGGACAGAGTCGAACATCTTCACATCACTGTTACTACATCTGATAACTAGCCTTTCAATTCATACCTCTTGCACTGTGCAGATGTGAATCTACTACCCTCTGAGATCCTTTTTTTCTTCTTAATATCTGAAAAACTTTCCCTGGTTATTGGCAATCCTAAAATACAGTTTTTCTTTGTGAAGCACCGCATTATCATCTATTGAATTAGCCACGCAGCTATCAAATCAGGTAATCCACATTTAATCTCACCATTCCACATCTTTCACCATGTCCTCATCATGCTTTACACATCAATCAGCAAATTCACTTCAAAAGCATGCTCCTGGCCCAAACTAAAACACTAGAGTGTGTATGTGCTTTAACCCAGTAGTACAAATCTAACTAAAAACAACGGCAAAAACTTCCACTTCTTTGCAAACTGCAACTCATATTTTAAAATTTCAGTTGTTGAGTAACACGTACACTTGCACATACTAGTTCAAAGACTCAGAATTTCTAAAGCAGAAGCATCTGTGCTAGGCCTATATAGGATGAGCCCCTTCAACCAAATATAATGAAGAGTGAGGCAGGTAAAAATAGATAAGGTAGGAAAAAATGCAATGATAATAAGAACAGCAGAGGTTTTTTTTTTTATTCTTTAAGCAAATCAGACTGCTGCATTTCAAAGAGGATGCTTTTGATGCCTGTCTTTTACACCAAGCTTGTTACTCACAGAATTATTATTTTGGTAGATGGGATCAAAAGACATCTAAGCATCAAATATGAATCACCCTCTGTGATTCTTGAGGATCCCTGGTGTGCATAAAAGGAAATTTAAAATGTACCCAGAGAATTCATGAAGCAAAAACATCAATCAGGAACTGTAAACAGAAGTTAAGTTTATATACCCTGACATCTCTTCCTGAACACCTTTCTCTTTTTTTTTTCCTTTCCCAGGAATTGCTTGTGTTTGTGGCCTGTGTATTCATATCAGTACTCAGGAGTGATATGCAGACTTACAAACAGACAGATTGCTTAGCATTTTGAAGGACCATTTACTTCAAAATTGAGGTTTTTTTTTTAAAAAAAAAAAACCCAACCCTTTCTTTCTCCCCCTGCAGTTCCAGAGCTACAAAATTAAGGAAATATATCTGTACTGAAAGAAAAACAAATTAATTTCTCATGTGACTATTTTTTAATTAGAATTCTGTATTGTAAGAGTAATTAAAACAACTGTAACAATAATTAAAACAAGCCCATATTTTAAACTACTGGGTCTGTGAAATCCTCCTTTCCCTCCCCCGAGTGACATGCTTTAGCAACAGTAAGGTGACATCATTAGAGGTCACAACTGGAACTTTAGAGTTTGATACATGGGCTATAATTGAGCTAGCCCCCTTTGGAGAACACAAAAATTTCGTAATTTCTTACAACAGCACTCTCTTAAAGCCGGTGGAAAGCTTAGGGATGGAAAATCTGTTTCTATTTCAGTTGTGTATCTGGTAAGATGGAAAATTTTTCAAGTCTACACAGATGGTAAATAAATTTCTGCTACATGAGACAGTTCCTGGAATAAAGAAATTTTCTCAAATAACAAGTGCCAATTTTTTTTTTTCAACAAGACTTATTTTTAACTTTCCCAGGGACTTGTTGAGAGAGCTGGAGAAGTGTCCTTTCACCTTCAGAATCCTGGTCTAACTCCAGAAATAGCCTCTAATGTCATTCTCAGCATAGACGAGTTTTCTTTACACTTTAAAAAACATTTCAAAGCAAAGATCAAAGCTCCACAATTATATTTCGCTGCTGTTAAACACTCCCTCTGAACACAGCAGCTAGAAAATAAGAAATTTCTATTTAAACCCTAGGACAATCATCAATGACTAACAGTGCTGACATTTAAGTTGTTACTATGCTTCATGAGGCAATGCTGTTGACACAAGAGAGCTTGTCCTCCATGGAGTAAGCGTAATGGAAAGGACGGAGAGAGGAAGCCCAGAATTTGGGACCAAGTCACTGCAGACTATACGTGCTAAGGAAGCTGGTAAAAGACAGAATAGGTCGGTTGTTTTGTCAGCCTCATAAAAGGATTTGAGTACAGATTTTACGCAATTGTAGAAATGAGTGCTGGGCAAGGGGACTAGGAACTATTATCACCACTACAAAACTAGCTCCCCTCCTCATACAAGAGTGGAGTCAGAGTCCTGAAAGTGGCTCAGCCTTTTCTCCAACAACTTCATATTCCCTTCCTGAGCTGCATGTGACAGCGTGGCTCTGCTTGGCTGCTGCCTTGAGCCTGAAATCAAACCCTGTGAAATGATGATGCTTGCAAGGAGAAAAACGCGTGCTACCCTGAGTGATATTTCCCTTATATGTACATAAGCTCCAAAAGGCTAAAAAGTTTAATACTGCCACACTGAGCTTAGTACATGAAATGAGGAAAAAGAAACAATCAAAGCATTTCTTAAAAGGCAGGAGTCGGGGGAAGAATTAGTGATCTTAACATGCTGACTAGAAGAGTACAGGTAGGATGAAGAAGGATTTTCTTTGACAGAAAGTGTGGTTGACCTAGAAAAAAATTCATTGATACTCTAATCTAAGGCTTCTGTTACTATTCCCAAGAGAGGAAAATTCAGGAATATATGTATTTTTTTTCAGAATCTGATTAATGCTGATTTCCCCACAGTCATAACTATTCATAGGCTTCAGTCTGCAACAACACAATTGATTGATTTAAAACATATATTGCAAAAGAAACTACAGTAAGAATTACAATATGACTCTTCTAAAAGCTTAATAAAATGTCTGTGAAATGTGCTCAAATACAAGTCCTGCAGAATATTTACCCACAAGTAAAGTACAGTTATGGAAGAACTTATCCCAAAATTCTCTTTGATTGTGTTACTAGCAGTACTGAGGAAGGCCTGGAAACAGACAAACTGATCAACTGGGAGACATTCTTGAGAGCTGAGAAGGCTTTGTGCAATTAAGAGTTAAATGATCACTTTACAGGGAAAAACAATTAATTCAGACCTACTTATTTTTCAGTCTTACTCTGCCTATAAGACAGTCTCTTAATATCCCTGTCTTTTTTGTCCTATTTCTTCTCTTATTGACTCCCTGGCTATTTTACTTCCTGTGTATGTGTAAAGCCGAAACAGGACAGTGCTCATTTACCAAATCATCTTGTCATCATCTATCAAGCAGTAGAGAATATTTGTAAACAGGTGAGTTTACCATGCTGGAATAAATTCAGGGGATGTAGTGAGGTGTGATGTACACACACAGTCACTACTAAATTTGTGTGACATAAATACAGCTTGGCATTTATCAGAAGAAAAGTGTAGTGTTTTAGAAAATCTGGATGTAGGAAAGTAGTTCAGTTTACATTCCCAAATTTTTGCTTGTGGCTATGCTTTTTCATTTTCAATGCCATAATGATGTCAGCTTTTAAAGTATTTTGAAGCTAAAATTACATGTAGCACAAGCCATGAGCTTTAGCACAGCTGATTTTTTTCATTAATTTCATGCCTTCATATCAAACAGCCATGAATCACATATCAATTATTTTTAGTGCATGCAAATCATCTTTTTTTTAAGAGGGTTGAAGATAGCATCCAAGAGATTAAACATGTAGCACAAGAAGAGAATCAGCTCCTTAAAGATTTTTTTTTTTTTTTAATGGGTAGATTTGATTATATATTTTATGTTAAAGCAAAATTATCAACATGAGTAAGAATATCCTCAGGATATTCATAGAAACCCCTGTTTAATTGAATCTGTTGTATGCAAAAGTGTTTGAGAAGGAGACATCTTACAGGAAAGGATAAATAAACTTCCATTTAACATAAATATTTTATATAGTGCATTTGCTATTCTAACTCTTATGTAAAGTGAAACTGCAAAAACAATGTGAAATTTAAGATATGAAAGTTATTGCTGCAATACAGCAAATTATTGAAGGACATCCTCATGTTATATCGAGCCAATTCTTCATTAACACAGTGTGCATAAGGCAAGTTCCTTATGTTCCATTGTTGTAAAAGCATGAGATGTCAGCTGTAACGGAGTTATGAAGGAGAGCAAGGATCTGGTTTACATTTGCCATACATTTACCCCATCTCACACAGGCACTCACACATACATAGAGAGAAGCTGTATTGCTGCCCGGATTTTTTTTCATAGAAGGAAGAATATACCTCTAAATTTGAATTCATAACCATTTTAGGCCATATCCTTTGGAGCTTGGAATGGTTTTTGGCAGCAGAAACAGTATTGTTGCATTTTGCAAAGCCATATTCAATACAGCCTATCTGTGGCAAAGATCCCCCTGTCTTTACAAACCTCTTATCCTATGCTGCCATTAAGAGAGAGCAGTAAAAGGACACAAGCATGAGCCACACATTTTCAGCTGTTTCAATCCTATGTATTACCATGATGGGAAGTAAGAAAAAAAACTCCAAACAAAACCTGACAAACAAACAAAGAAAAACCCAATGGAAAACACTTTGCATATGGCTCCCACCCTGGGAGTTCAGTCCCTGAGGAGGGTTCTCTTTTATTGTTTGATTTTAACAATTGCATGGGAATTGGTCACATACCTGTGGATTTACCCACCACCGTACTATTACGGCCAAACACTCCTTGAGGCAAAGACCTCACTGCTGCAAAGCCTCAAGCCCCAGAGCTGGCCATAGTAGGTTGCTCTCCTATGCCTTCTCCTCAGGCACAGCCCCACTAACAGAAAATATTTTGCTTTTAGCATGGGTCAGGTCTGCAGTAGAGGATTGTGCTGAAAAAGCTTCTCTGCTACAGCCGTGGCTTCAAAGGCTCCTTAAAATAGGCAGAGGTGCTCTCATACTGACTTTCCAGGTTACTGCTCTATTTACTGGTTTTTGATGACAGCTGTATCTCTTTGTGCCTCTCAGATCTCCCAGTTTTCACTTGATTGTTAATTCAAAGTGAATGTTATGCTTGTGAAGGTGCCAGATGAGCAGTTCTAAGGAGCACAGTCCTTTTTAAAAATTTTTCTTTAACCAGTGGATAAGTGTGTTGTGCATAGTGAGGTCATGTAATCCAGAAGGTTGTACCCAAATGTGTGAATTCCACTTCCCATTTGCTAAGCTGTTAAGTCTTTTTTTTTTTGTGTGTGTACTATGCCAATTCATTTCTTCCGAGACAGCTTCCCTCAAAAATGTGGTGTTAATTACAAATCTAGTGTCATTTTAGGAAGTGATCCTTGGTCCATTTAACATGACCTACGAATGAGAATTTATAGACTACAAAAAGCAAATAATTATCCCTTACCAACCAAACTTCTAAAAGATTCATGGTAAAAATAAGATAAAAAATGTTTTAAAAGTTTTCTTCTGGCCAATTATTGCAAACCTGGACAAAATCAGAAATTTCTGAGTATAAACTGCATGAAACTAAAGCTCTCTACATTGGTTTCTGGAAGTGTGTAATATCACTGTGGTGAAGCGATAGTGCGTGACTATGAGCTGTGTATACATACAAATACCTTCATGACCATTTTAGGTAGCTGAACTCAACTAATGTGTAACTTGATGGGCAACAGTCTCTTGGTTTGCAGTCTAGACAACGCTGGCAGCCTTTAAAATTTATTGCTGAACACTGTCACAAAAATGTGTCAAAGGAAAATTTGCATAAAGGTTATACTGTAATGGCCTGGCAGTCATCCCATTCTGTTCTGAGCTTGTTTTAAATACTTTTCAGATTGTTTGAAATACATCATACTTCAGTCCAAACACAAAGGAAGTCTGTGGGAAAGCATTCTTTAGCTTTCCAGATGGAGATAATATTTATGATACATATTTTTATGTGAGCAACAGAGAAAATTCATGGTCATCTGACCACAATAATAGGAGTGCTTTATGACCACCACTTTCTACTAATTATCATAGATAATATGCATAACTTGAAAAACTTAGATCCCACTATTTTAGTGCATTTATATTTTTAAACCACATCTTCATTATTAAATGGTACATTTAGGAAGCAAGTTTTCAATACAGAAAAGACAAACTAATATTCCTGACAGCCAAGAAGGTTTCAGCGTTTTTAAAGAAATAATACTATTTTTTTTTTTTTTTGCTTTACTTGCAGCTCTTGCCAGATTCTTCCCAATGCCTTCAAAATTATGACCATTTAATAGCAATGTGCAAATGCAGCAAATTCTTTGTGGTGAAGCAACTGTGGATCTCAGTAATGGTTGCCCACTGTACTAATACTACAGGCTGCAGCTCTGAGACATGTGGGTAGCAACTAACCTTTCAAAAAGCTGTTGTGGCTTAGGATCTCTCATCAATATTTGATGGTGTCCATATTCACATTATGAGTTTGGAAAAATAGATCCATGCTCTTTCCTAAATGCTTTAGAAACTAAATCTGAAAATGAGAATTGATGCAGAAATGGAACAAAAGCAAATCCAAATTCCGTACATGATAAAACAGATTTCAGTGTGAATCTTTAAAAAGAGATTATCAGATTTCCAAAATTTGCCTTTGCCATTGTCTTTCACAAAACTAAGAAAAACCATTCCCTGGTTGCCAGGATGATATTATTCATCTCCATATATGAAAACAAAGCTATTCTGGCATAAGTGCAGGTCTGAATTGTACAGGAAATAATAGCTAGAGAACCATATGATTGGAAAATAATGTTGCTGTGATAGTTCTTCTATAGTAACTCACTTCTGTAGTATCTAAGGTTATAAATTATTCTAACACTCAAGTTCAGCAAGGACGTTAAACATACTCTAACAACACAGTATTATACTCTATATAATGTATACTCTATATAATGTATATATACTCTATATAATGTATACTCTAACAACACAGTATTTCCACTGACTTTTCATGCTTTTTTGATGTCTAGATTTAAGCAGTGAAGCCTTGGTCTCCTGTGATGATAGCGAAGAAATGAAGCCTTAGTCTCCTACAACCATCCAAATAACATTCATTGTTGTCCACAACAAATTTTCAAAATTTCTAATGATCATTATAATCTGAAAATGCAGATTTTTTTTCCCAGTTGTTGGATTACTCCACTAGAATATTTGCAAGATGATTATCTTAAAAAAAAAATACTCAATAGAAAAACATAAACTGTGGGAAATTAATGCATTTATATAATCATATTTTGCAAAAATGCAATTAAAGATTGACTTTGCATATCACCAACTGTCATCTTCCTCCAGCTGGCACAAATTTGGAGACTGAATCTCAGAAAAAAGGTAAATTTAATTTCCTATGACAAAATCAGGATACAGCAATATGTATGTTGCCATTTTAAATTAAGTTTTCCTGTGCATTCCTGTTGGTTTTATTAATACTTTTACCTTCTATGCTTGTCTTTCCCATGCTGACCTGAGTTATTGTTACAATCCAACACTAACAAGTGCTCACAACTAACAAGCCTACATATACCTACATATTACTGCATACATAGTAGTAGTTTAGACTCGATCCCTACTAAGCCAGCATCTATTAAAAAAAAAAAAACAACGCAACACTTCAAGAGTCTTAAAAGCTAAATTAAAAATTGTTATGAAAAAATAATTAATCATTAAATTATCCCCATTCAGCAAAGACAGAATTGAGGTAAATGGAGATTGAGATTTCAGAAAGACATACTTGTGACAGATTTGGAAACTCAGTCTTTGGTATTTTAACTGCAGCAAAATATGAAAAAGATCTAAAATCCTGGATACTATTGTTCTCAAGCTCATGTTACTTTTTACATAAAAATCTGTTGTGGTTTTGCTTAGTGAGGGGGGCCTAAGGTGGTAGAGAGACTGCATAGTCTGGTCCGGATCGGGGCTAAACTATGACAAAATCTAATGCTGACAAGTGAGTGCTCAGTTGAAAAGAACCATGCAATGTGAATAGTAGAGATGTCAGGGAAAAAAATTGTAAGGAAACCATAAAATAGGTAGCTCTCGTGATTTTTGGGAAGCTTTCCTACTACTTCTCCCAGGTACATTACTGGGAGGACTAAGCCAGCAGGCAATGCTCCATAGGCTTCCTGTGGAGTCAATTTACAGAGTGATACAAGCATAAGCTCCCAGAAGAACCTAAATTTGTAACTCATCATAAGAAGCATAGTTTTATCCTTGTAAAACAGAATTTGTTACAGATCGTAATGGAAGAGAATCAGCCCTCGTATCTCACGGGCAAGCATAACACTCAAGTAGAAAATATGGATGGAAAGGCCTGAATTCAAGTAAGCACTTTTTTTGTTTTCTCACATTGATACAATTATAATTCATGAAATAATGAAACCAATTTTATTGCAACAGTACAGAAAATGCAAAATCACACTTTAAAAACTCAAGGCTTCCATGTGGGGAAAAGGTTCTGCTACAATGACCTGTATCACCCCAGATAATCCTCTACCTGCATTTACTGCCATCCTTGTGATAACATTTTTCTTAAATTAATTTACATCTCATTGAGAGTGGCTGCTGTTGTCATGCTGACATTAGCTGTGTCCTTAAGTATCCTTTGTAAACCACACAGCATTTAAACTAGAAATCTGGATTAAAATAGCAGCAATAATAGTGAGCATTAAGAAATAGCCCTGACTATTATACTCTTTAGTCTTGTAGGAATGACTTTGAGATAACATCAACTATTTGAAACTGGAAAGTTTCTAAGCAGGCCACCTCGAAGAACTGCAAGCAGCAAGTACTAAAAGCAAAAGTCTCATAGAAGAGAGGTCAGGAATTTGTACACCAAAATGTTCATTTACTTCATGTATTTTTCAGCGATGCACATGCAACATGCTTTAAAGGACTGAAATGCAGTCTGAGATTACCCATGAAGAGAAACTGATACAAATTCATCATATACACTCTAATTAGTTTGATACCTCTATTCCTGAAGCAGTATCCTAGTCTAGAGCTTTTCTTGGAAGGAATACAGCTGACATAAACTTCAAATCACCGGGCACAATACATCAATTACATTTCCCGAAACCAATCATTATGTATTAAGTACTTATTTCATTGAACTGTGTGCAGGAAATTTGCCAATACTTCATAATCTCCAATCTTACAGAATTTATTAATACTTTTAAGCAAAAGTCTCTGTAACAAACCAGAAGTTTCACATCAGATGAAACCCCCAAATGTTTCAGATTCAATACTTAATTTAGATAAGCAACCAAAACTTCAAATTCTGATCCAAAGTTTCTCTGAACTGTTTTGAACTTGATTTCTAAGTCCAAGAGAATTTAATTTTGGAACATTTACTCCAAAGCTCTTTCTATGGACTTCTCAAAAAAATACTGTGACAATAGCTTTTCTCCGGTGACTGAGCAGTTCTAGAACCTGTTTCTTCCACAGAAGAGTGAAATATAACAACAATATTAAGCATTACAAAGTAACATTGCTTTTAGATGCCTGAGAAAAGAGCTGCTGTCAGAGCAGCAAATTTTTGTTTTCTTATGTCATTACATTCTGGAATATAAAACATAGGAGACGGGTAAAAAAGTTTTTAATTACTGCAATGGATGACAGACTTTCAGTAAACTGTGTTTAACTTAAAGTGTAAAGACATGCAAATGTATGTACCTTATCCAAACTAAGAAAACACTTGAACAGGTAACTAACAATTTTGACATGTAGATGTTCATTTGTGTGTGTTAATTCCATTCTTTTTCTTCTTCTTCTTCTGACATTCTGATATTAAACTACATTGTACCAAAGCAGCCCAAATACATGTGAGGAACGTTTCCTGCATTTACTCTGGATCAAATCAGAACATACGTCTTATACATTTGTGTATATTCAGTGAAAAATCTGGGGGTTTTTTCCATACTTTTTTTTAAAATCTTCTATCTTCTGGTACTGTCTTGCTAAGCTAGTTTGTTGATTGAATTTTGGTTTTAAATAATAAATAATTAAATAATAAATAACAACTTCCTGAGCCTTATTAAAAAGCCCATTAATTCTATCCTTTTGTATGCAGAATGCTTTTCAATACTCCATCTCCTCCTTTGGGTAAATGGAGACATATTACAACATCTATAGATTAAGGCCAATGCTATTTGCTATTATGTATGGGGTTTTTGTTGTTTCTTTTTTTCCACAGTCATGAGTCACTTTGCATTTTAAGAAAAATAATAGGTAATATAACATTACCCTACAGGAGAGAGAAATGAACAGTCTCTGTCAGCTCTCTAGGTGTTTTCCCCACATCTATATGGGAGAACCTCTAGGCGTAGAATCTAAGATTTGGGGAGCAGAGGCCAAGGAGAAAGGGCAACGACAGTGAAATATAGGGAACAAGTTTTTTTTTTTTTTTTTATAAGGCAAGTTCATTGCTATTTCATTTTTGGTTTAGATGTCATAGATCTTTACTCAAACTATTTGGAGTCGAATGTCATAATGATGATTTTCTACTCCTTTACTGATGCATCATATAAAAGTGCTGTCTTAGCCTTGTTTTTAAAATTACATTTACAAAATACTGATTACTGTAGGTTGCAACACCACAGCTGTAGTTGTGTTCAGGAAGTGAGTGGTGAGAATTTATTCTGACACTACATACCTTACTCCACCTTTTTATGCTGATGTTAAATTTTGAATGAAGTAGCTTTTTCGTGTTGAAAAACAATTTCAATTGATGTGCTAGAGTTGTGGTACATTTGTGCACCTCCTTAATACCCCCTAGCAGGGATTTTACTGCCTATGCCTAAACTAGATGAAATGAGCAGCTTTGAGAAAATATAAAATGGGGCACATGCAAAAATTTTCAAGATGCTTTACAAGGTAATGGCCATTTTTTTTTCCATTTTAAAATCAGTGCATAACAAATATTCTCCTTTTCTTGGTATTCCTTTAACAATGAATAATTGATAGTCTTCTGGTTTTGTATGTCATTCTCTAAAAGTTCCATTGCATTACACACGTGAACACACATGTGAGCTGTTGGGACGCCTCAAGTTATAAGCACTAGAGCTTGCTCATTAGTTCCAAAGATTATGCCAATCTTTGGAAATTCATCATGTGTAAGTCTCAAGTGACTGTTTTAAAATTTAAAATTTATTTAACCTAGGAAAGCATACAGGAGGGACTATTTGGTGTAGCTACATATAGTTAATCCATTTATGCTTTTGCTCCTCTGAACCATTAATAACCATCAACTTCATGTTGTGGATAAATTGAATTGATTATCAGTCAACATAAAGAGAGAACAGTTCGATAACTGTGGGGTCTTTCAATTAGACCTAACACCATTAACTTCTTACAATTAAATTCAGGCACTTGCTATTTCCAAGCCTTAGGAAGTCATTCTGAGAGTAGAGGAAAAGAGGGTGCTGTGTATCAACCATCTGAACCCGGGTGACTTGAGGGAGCAAAGAATTCTGTAACAGCTGGACCTGTTTGCAAAAAGTATCTTCAGTGTCAGTACATCCATCATGACTAAAGCAATTTACTAAAACGGAGGTAATGCTGGTCAAAGATTCTAAACTTTAAGCCCTTAAGCCCTCGAACTTGCATTCATCTGCAGAGCAAGCACAGCAGATCCACACTGTCTCACCTCAGCTTCAGTTTGAAGACAGCAGATCTAAAGATAAGAGAAGAGGTCATGCTCTGTTGCCACAATTAAAAACAGTTTAAAATATGTTAACGAGGAACAGGTTTTCAGAAGACTTTAGTATCAGCAAGAGCAAAATGATGTCTCCTCAAAGATCTTAAGATCTTAGTTGTCATGGAAGTACCTGAAGTTCAGCGTCTTTCGATGATCCCCCAAGGTGCCACCTCAAGGTTTGGGTGCCCAAATACCTTTAGCAATTCATCTCCACGTGACTTTTCCCATATTCTGACCTATATAAGCACATATTTATGCGCAACTACAATTGACACTGAGCATTAATCAGACAGTGGTGTGTTTCAGGCCTTAACAGCACTGTTTGAACTACTGACCTTGAGAGAAAAGGTTTTATATACCATTCCCAATCCTTTACGTCTTCCTGTCACTGCAAAGCAAATACTTGACTTTTATGGATGGATTCGGTTTCAAGTCGGTTGTTTTTCTAATGTTGTGTTAAAATTACAAAAGTAGCTTTCAGGGAAAGTTTGTAAACACGGGCACATTTTTCATTACAGATTATTACTAACACAGATAGGCTTTTGTAAAATAGTGTATGATTAGAGACAAGTGATAAAATCCTGCACGCAGGAACGCTGTCTGTAGAAATGTCCTGCAAACTTAGAGATAAATAATACCAGAAGCAACAGCAGATCATATCTTTTCCCTTTTGCCAAATATTTTACAGTTGTTGGTAAAGACTTCTTTAACAAAAGTGGTACGAAGTCACTCCTTCAGCCCTACAGACTCTATCCCTTTTTACAGTGCACGCAGCTTTGCAGTTGCTGCAGCCACTCAACTCTCAACCTTCCCTGAAGCAACTCCTTGTATCTCTCCTTTCTATGCTCATGTCCTTTCTTACTTTTTCTCACCATTAGTTTCACTGGAATTCTTTTAAAATATTTAAGGGCTGTAACACAAGTCACAAATACATTCCTAAATATAATTCTAACGAGTGTACATTTAAAAGATGAGTATGTGACCTCAAAGCAAGATACAAGGAAATGGAAATTAGCAACATTTAAGCTACTGAAAAATATAGCATGGTACACTGAAAGCTAATGTGGGCAGAGGCACAGCACACTGACTGTATCTGTACATAATAAAAAGAAATTTTATCTGTATTTTCAAATAATAATTATAGGACTTTGAAATTACATTATAAAAAGTAGTCTTGCTAAGAATATGAAACGTACGCATCTATATTAACCATGCTTATAGAAAAAGAAGCTAAAGTAGAGCAGCTGAGCATACAGTTATAATAGTAATTAGTTCTCAAATATGATGTTAATTTCATTAATGATTTGTTTTAAACTTCAACTGTTTTCTACAGATGGGTAAGTTTAGCATTTCTGGTACTGCTAATCAGGTTTCTGTTTCTTAATTGTGACTCAGAGCCATGCTTACTTCAGTTGAACAGTTACCACGTTAACTGTGATGGCATGAACTACCAAAGGAAGACTGGCTTTGAGGGCTTCTGACAACTGTTGCAAAATCTGCATACAGCTTCCAAAAATATCAATTGAGTGTTAATATTAGCAGAGGTTTTACACAAGGAAGCAATGGCCAGCAGCTCAGGATGCTGTGTTGGCATACAGCACTTTAGATCTATGAATTTGTGCTTTAGTGAAACAGCTACTGAGGCACTAAGCTGACAGAAAAAAAACACCACAAAATTAGTAGAAACTAGATTTTAAAAAATAGACAGAAGAAAAATGAAAAAAAGGCAGAGAGAGGAGTAAACAATTAAAAATTGGTTATTAGCAAGAATAAGCAGCACAGCTGGGAAAGCCAGACTTTAAGATGAATTCTGTGGTGCCACAGCCAGCACAATCTCCTCCCATCAGTGGGAGTTTTATTGCCAGGGAATCTGTCCATTTAAGTTTTGTAATGATACTCTTCCTTACTCTGTGTAGACAGTGAAACTCTCTGGTTGCTTTAAAATTACAAAACATTGTTTCAAACTCAGCAGTACTTCTTTTTGCAAGAACATATGCTCATGGGGCTGAGCAGAAAACCAAAGAACTACTGCAAAATGTTTCCATTCCTTCTCTCCGTTTGAAAGTTTTGTTGCACTTTTTCCCTGTTGTCTTTTTTTTAAATAAGGCTTCCAAAAACCTCTAGACACAATCTTTTTTTCTAAGAAGGGTAATGATATCTGATAGCAGCAGAAAAACAGAAGTAAAACCAAATCCATAGAAGATACTTATTAATTTAGCCTTGAACAACATATATGAAATATATAATTATATATATATGAGATAAAGTGAATATAAGGCACATTCCAAATTGACAGCCCAGCCATTTTCAGACCTTAAAAAGCGCTCATAAAACTCATTTGTTTTATAGACACATTATTCTCGAAACCTTTTGAAGAAAAATCTGACAAGTTATTGAAAGAAGGCTGAGAAATAAATTTTATCTTCAATCAGTCACAGAATCAGCTTCATAAGAAATTGGGGGAAAACATTAGAAAAAAAATCTCAGCATTTTATGAGCATCCTACCTTTCTTTTGCGCAGTTTCACTTGACTGTTTGAGTATTCTTGTGTGGTCAAATGATCCCTTATATGTAAACACTGAATGTCTTCTGCTGAACTGACATTTGAAAGGCATTTGTTTTCAGGGGCCACTTGAGGTTCTGTGAAACCACTTTCATCCAGACCATTTTCCACTGCCAGAATGACAGAGTAAGGAGAAGATTGCATAAGGCATTCGCTGGATTCCACTGCTGAACGTAGTTGTCTATCACTGCTGGTGCATGATTCAGAAGAAATCCCACTCTCTACCACATTAAACTCAGACTTTCCAAGCCCGTCTTTAAAAGCATCAGATTTCCGGCGCTGTTGTGCAACTACAGCAGTATGAAGCAGCTGCTTCCCAGGCATAATAATTTCTTTCACATTTGGAGAATTAGAAAGATTTTCTTTCTCTACATCTACTACTTCATTTAAGCCTTCATAATCACAAACCTCCAGGCTTTGACCAGTACTGCCACAAACGTTGTCTTCTTCCATCTCCTCTTTAGGAATTGTGTCACAGGAAGGTTCCTTACTTATATTCCAAATTATTTCAGATGCTTCAGTTGCCTTGTTACTCTCTGTTATTGGTACCACCTGTGTTAAGGAGCCTGCTCCATTTACATTTTTCTCTTCATCTTTTGGTTCTCTTCCTACAGCAGTGACGTGGTAATTAACACTATCCAAGTTGAGTGCTGAGTAGTCATCATCGTCTTCAGACACATGAACTAAAGTTTCTGTGCTGGCCTCCAGAAAATGCTCCTCATCCTCGTGGTTATCGTTTTCATCCACTTCCTTTGAAACATTTCCGAGCTGCTTTGCAGGGAAGCCAATCAGCTCTCCAGTATAACAGCACTCAGGGAATGAAGCGCATTTTTCTTTCCGGTCCACGCTCAAAACTTCATCTTTTTCCATACTTGTCTGCAAGTTATCAGCTACAAGTCCGTGACGACATGCTGTATTATACTCCGCAGACTCCAAAGCCAATCCCATCCACTGGGTCACATGCTCTTCCCAGCTTTTCTTTCTGATTGCTAGAGACATGTCATAACAATTCAGCAGCAGGCTGCAAAATACCTTCCACGGAGGACCAGAGGAGATGTCATGGCTGCTGTGCAGTGCTCCAGAAGGAGAGTGGGTTTCATCATTTTAACATCTGCAAGGAATAAAAAAAAGAATGGGTTATTGAATCAACTCCAAATTTAAAAAAAAAAAAAAGTTAGACTG
>WHYT01015468.1:291366-348524 GCA_009806455.1 Tetrax tetrax | reverse complement strand
ACCCCCCCCCCCCCCCAAAAAAAAAAAAACTTGGTGAATATACTCGACATCTACTAGTGTAGGGAAGGCAGGAAATCCTTATTTAGGATGGGGCTCTCCAGAAGGGTAGCTTGTGAGCCACCGTGGTCAGCCCTAAATGCGCTGCTCACTGGGACTGTTGAGCTCTGCCAGAGCCCGCTGTCCCCACTTGATTATCTATGAATTTTTCATGAACTGCTGTATCGGGCCTTCTGGATGACGGCATTTGAGATACATCCGTCTTGCAATATTGCATGTACTAATTAGCACAGAAGAGAATACCTCACTATTTTATGCATTATAAAACAAAATTAACAAGTTCTTTGTCAAATAACAAAACAGAACTTCTGGCCCATAAAACATGAGAGGTTCAAGGAGCAGACACTTCTACTTCTCACTCCCTACATAAGAACTGTCAGCACTTACCATGGATCTGCTTATAGATTTAAGCAATAAAGAAGATTAAGTACTGAGTTTGTTCTGGGTCATTTCAGTCCACTAAGGCAAATTCTGATTGCCCACCAGGCCACAAAGCTGCCTTGACAAAGCACATGCCTGAAGGTATAAAAGTATTCATCTTGAAAGAAATGAAGAATTAGGCCTGTGCAACTGAACCTTTGTAAATTATGTCTTGACAAACTGATGTTCAGGATAGAGTTGTACACACTCCTAGATCTTTAACCTTCTTTGAGGATGGCAAGCTTCGTTTCACATTCACATTTTCCACATCTGTGGAGACTGTGCTTAAAAAGAAAATATATTCATAGGGTAAGAGAATTCCGTGCACAAGTCATTAGCGTGTGGGAGGCTGAGGAAAACGGAAAATAACACACAGAGCCAGGCCAAAAAAAATTATCTGGTTTCAGAGGCAAAATTTGGTAGTAAGAAGTTAATAAAACATTAATACTCTCTTTTCTTTCCTGGTTGAATGTGAGAGCAAGCCCAAACATTAAAATGTAAAGTCAAATTATTGTATAAATTTGCAGTGCATTTGAATTCTTATTCCAACTTAATTTAATATTTTTATTCTCCTACTGTTTCTAAGTGTGCACGGTCCAAAATTACCACAGGGTGCAAATCAACAATACTACTACTTTAAAATTCTGCTGCACCTTTTCCTGATAGACCCTAAAGCTCTTCAGAAGCCATTAAATTAGTTTTACAACACCACTGTGTTTTGTTTTAAACTCTGAAAAGGGTCAGGTTTACTAAAAGGGACTGGTGCCCTCCATTAGTACTGCTTAGAGTTGCACCTGGGTGCAACTCATTTGTAGCTTCCCTCTCTCTTCCCCTACTAGAATAGTAACTCCATCTGCTTTACAGAAAATTAAACATGGTTGCTACAGCCATGTAGGGAAATTTCTGACAAAAATCAAGACACCAGTAACATTAAGTGTAAAAAGCTAAAAAATACGACTTCCTAATGACATACATCTAGCTAAGCTTTAGGCTGCTCTGAATGTGCAGAAGGCAGGCATTCAAAGAGTTAATGGGTGTATGTTAATCTTGCTGCTGCTAAATGGAGTTACACGTGTGCAGAAAAGGGAGAACAGATCCTTTACTGTTTTTTATTTTTTGGATGTGGAGAGTTATATTTCATGGGGGATGAAAACCAAATAAATTTTACTTTAGGAACCCTTCTGTTTTACTTGCACTATCACTAGTTTTGGCTGCTTCATAGACTGCAGAAAAAATGATTAAACAGAATACCAAATACCTTGCTTGAAATGTAAGACAAATAAATATATGACAAGGGCACTTCCATTGTTCTCTATAGTATAAGCTTATGTTAGCATTGAGTATGAAAAATTTACCTTCCATACACCCCCGGTCCAGGCAGCTTCAGCTACCAGTCCCTGAAATCCCCTTATTCCCATGGCACATGGAGAAGCCCATATTTTGGTGGAAGCTTACTTTTCTTCCACTCCCCCTTCATTCCTTTACGTCTGCGTTATCTGCCACAATTCAGCTTAGAAATTCTTTTCCTGCTGTAATTGCTTGACAGTTTTAGGCTAACAAGGAACTTTTTCCTGTCTTCTGCCTCTGTATGCAGGATAACCTATTTCCTTTGCACTCACATAAGCTGTGCTTTGGAGGATTCACCACTCCAGACCTCCAAACAAGATTTGTAATTGTGCCGCTTTCTCTGCCAGAGAACAAAGTGTGCTGCCACTTTACAGAAGAAAGAGTTCCTGCCTTGATCACTGCTTTTCTACTGTTGCTGCTCACTTTTTTCTTGACGTGCAGCATCTTGTGTCCTCTGAGAAATGCCCCTTTCAAATCATTCGTACTCTTCACCAAAGGAAGAAGCATCCCTCTTTCTCCCTTTCCATCATTACCATCCCACAACTAGAAACTTTTATATCTGATTTTTTTTTCCCAGATTTTTAAGACAGGCAGATGAACTTATAGCAGTCTGTTAAAATGTTTTGTAGAGTGAAAAAGCTTTTGTCTACTGGTCAAAGCATCTCTCAGTGTGATACAGTCCACTCAGCTGCTCCCATAATTCAGGCTCATAATTTGCTTTTGCTTTTCAATAGGAGTAAGTTTGGTACTGCTTAGTACTCTTAAATTTTGTGAAGAATAAGGGTGGAAACAAAATATCAATGACAAAGAGTTCTCCTGGATAAAAAAAACAAAATCTTGATCCTGGGTGTGACTTAAGGAATATTGGCAATATTGACTTAGTAGGCAATTCTTGACCAAAGGAAATAGAAGTGAGCAGTGGGCTATCATGCTGCAGCAGAGTCCCCTTCAAGCACCCTCTGTGATGCTTCACAGTGTTTACAAAATATGACATCATTTTAGATGGATTTTGTAATAATTTACTGCCTGTCTCCTTTCACTGTAAAATATAATGGAAATGAAAAATAGGGCAAGCTTTTATGCTTGTTTATTTTTGGAAGTTTTATATCAAGTCTCATGGAACTGGCAGTTACTTTGCAGCACATAAAGCACAGAGTGAAGTGTCGTATAAAATGAACTGGTAGGCTCTCCTATAATTAGATTGTCTAGCATATTCCTTCAGGGAGGATTCCTGTGATTTTTTTTTTTTCTGAAAAGCTCAAATTAAACTGTTTCAAGCAGGCTTTCAAAATTCAGACAGAGAAGCATCCTTTCTTTATCTTATGAAATTCCATTCAGGTTGTGCTGCACATTTTTCAAGATGCATTTTACCTTCTCTTTTACCTTCCTCAAGGAAATGTGATGGCCTACAAGAAGCATCTTTAAACAAAACAGCCCCGAAGCCTATGACTTACACCCTGTGAAAGCTGCGCAAGCTGCAGCATGAAGACCTAGGAGTTGGAACTAGAGCGAGAGTGGAAAGAAGGGATGGAGCCTTACTTGAATGGCTGTATCTGTGACTACCCAGACCACTCAGAGACCCTCGCTCCCATTCTGGAGTACAAGACAGGACAAGAAAACCTCCCAGTTACAAGAGTCGGGAGGTAGAGGCATACGACCAAGGCTCTGCGGTCCTTCACTTCCTCCTTCAGCATCCTAGGACACGGGAATGGAGCTCACCCTGGTTTTCCCAGGGTGGAAGAAAGGGGTAAGGAGAGAAACATAGAGCCATTCAGCAGCAATAGCCACCCCATGAGCCAGGCCCTACACACCATGGATGGAAGGGCTACGGCAGAAGCAGGCACAAATAAGACGTCATGCAGGAGGACACCTTGGTGGCATCCCTGTCTGGCGGCCAAAGCTAGATCAGGTCTGACATCCCTTCTAGCTCCACCAGGTTCACAACTCATTGCAGCACACACGACCTCCTCCACATTGCAATACATGGAAAGATTGCAAAGAACGCTGGAGAGTTGACTAAGTATCAGCAGTAAGAGCGTTTCAGAGAGGGTGCACAGCAGTACAGCTGCTACTGTCCTGCCAGTGGAATTCAGTTTTTGCTAATGCTTTATACAGGATGCAAATCTTTTCTGCAGAAAATAAGGCAAAGTGTTAGCTTATGAACTTGCATGGAGATGAAAGACTATTTCAGTAAATTTTTTACATAGCAGGCGTACGTAAGCAACGGAGATCAAGCAGAAATATTTATTTTGTTATCATGGTTTTATCTTTTTAGGTCTGTGACCCCAGTCAGCAAACTTTGTTTAAGGAAGTCTGAGTGAACAGGGTCTGCTTCCTATAAACTCATCTCACGTCTTCCTGGTCTGGCTTATGTTCAGCTCTTTCAGCAACTCCATACCAAGCTCTGAGACAGAATGTTGTTTACAAATAATTTGAGATAAAACATAAGCCTCTAGGTCTTCACTCAGCTAGTTATTTTAAAATATCTCCTTTTTTAGAATTTACAATCCTTCCTTCTCTTATTTCCTGGATACATACCATCCTTTGGATTTGTGGAGGCTCACCTTGTCTGCAGTGTCTTTATATAAACAG
This sequence comes from Tetrax tetrax, assembly GCA_009806455.1. Lineage (NCBI taxonomy): Eukaryota > Metazoa > Chordata > Aves > Otidiformes > Otididae > Tetrax > Tetrax tetrax. The sequence continues at coordinate 344,108 of WHYT01015468.1, read as the reverse complement.
CCGTTGTAGTGCATAGGTGTGGACTGTTCTAAACCCTGATGTCCTTGAACAGAAATAAGGATTATTTGTTGTAGGGTAATTACTCTAGTGAATACCAGATGCGTTTTTCCTAATTTCTTTTATATATAAAAGATAACCACGTAGGATCAAATATTAAAAAGTGGTTGAACTAATAACTATTTTGAAAATATTTATAACTTTATTCTAAAAACGAGAAAAGATGTAGTACTTTTAAGGCAAGTACATCTTCAGAATGAGATCATAAAACAGTTGAAATCTTTCATATAAATTTTAATGCTAAGGTTTGCATGTATATGCCTGTGATGCACTTATAAATGTGATCACAAGTAAGTAATATAGCTGTTGCTAATTTTTGTACAGATAAACACAAACATAGCCCAATAGTGTCTTTTGATATGGTTTTCCTTTTATTTGAGATGCCTTTCTGTTTTCACCCATGAATAAGTGAAAAGAAATAGAAGTACAGTCTTTGTGTAGCAGTGAAAAATGTTAAGTAATTAATACTTGACTGAAATTGATAGCCCAAGTCCCAACGGAAGAGTTGAGGCATACTTGATATTTTCATTTTTCAAGAAAAGCTAAGGAAGTCCTGCCTACAATAATACAAACAGCTATATTAAAATTGACTGACTCAGGTACATTGTATGGCTCTGCTTTAAAAATAACTTTTAAAGAACTCAAATTAATGTAATCCATATAACTATAAAGACAGTACAGCTTCCTAGGCACTGGTCACCTAATTTTTTTTTTCTCTTCTGCTTCATTCTGCAAGCCTTTCAAGACAAAAAATATTAAAAGTGAAGTGAATGACAAAAATGAAAAATCCTAACCCCTCTCCTTCCTTACACTTTGTTTTATGATGGATTTTTTTTTTCTGAGAAAGTAATACTAGCAGCGCTGTTGGATACATAACATTTAGGATCATAGCTTGTCTCCTAACAGACGTTCCTGTCACCTCTGAGATAATACAAATCTTGCTAACAGTTTGACTTAGTTAAAACTATCTGAATGGAAATTTTTCAGCAACTTAGTACTCTGGTGAATACAAAGCCACACAGATAGGGAGACTTTCTGAATGTATTTATAATATAGTCTTAGGGGGATAAGAACTGAATGACACATTACACTATTTAGGATTACTAAAAGCCATAGGCTAAGTTTTTGGTGATACTCTAGTACAACAAGCGTCAATCTCAAAAGTTTTCTAAAAGAAATAGAATTAATAACAGCTATGGACAGAATATATATATTTATATATTAATGATTTTTTTTTTTAATGAACTATTTCTATGCAATATGAGAGTGTGACATTCTACCATATGAACGATGATAAAAAGTTTTTTTTTCTGGAATTATTCTTGGTCCTCATTTTCTGGTAAAATACTTCAAAATAATAGGAAATATTAAAAAAACCTTATGAAACACTCTCAAACACTACTATGGGAATGATATTGCATTGTGCCTTCAATACACACCAGAAAGATGCACTGCATTGGACAGTGCACTGCTTTGATGTCAGTGTTTATGATGGAGGTGTGAACTAAGAACAACATACAAACATTCCTACCAGCACATACCCTACATGGGAACAAAAGGGGACAATTATGATGCCTGCAAGGCAGAGAGTTGAAATCTGGGGATCTGCAAGGGGGGTGTTCTTCCAAACTAATGGCAAATGTCTCTGGAGTCAGAGATAAGTAAAGTAAAGTCAAGTAAAACCCTTTCTTGACAGTGGAGATGCAAAGAGACAGCAAGGATCCTGACCAGGACTTGAAGCAAGTATGGGAAGTACAGCCTTTCTAGGGTAAGAGATTCTTTTTCCAATCTTCTTCTATCTGACCATGAAAAGGAAGAAGAATCAGAGGGATTTTTGGGCCCACAGATCTCCATCTCCTTACTAAGCCTCCATACTATGGATGGTATCTCAGGACAACAAGAAAACTGGAGGAACAGGGGGAACTGCTCTGCAAACTCAGCCTTGCGGTACTGCGAGCAGCGGTGGGATGCACCAAAAGTTGGTTTTAAAATCAAATCACATAAAGACCACTTGGTCCTGAACTATATACTTGCAAGTCTGATCTCTATGTGTAGTAAATTGGCTGAAAATCTAACGAAGAATGAAAATTTCGAAAAAGAAAACAGAAAAGAAAAAGTGAAAATATATCAATTTTTAAAATTATTTTTAAAGAGGGAGATTATTAATAGATTTACAAAGGTAGCTATTGAAACCTATGCTTTTTAGGTTATTCAGGAGAAAAGCAGTGAAATGACAACCTTTGTTAATGATACAGAGGGACCCAATTGCAATGGAGAGCTAGGAGATAAAATTGCATATGAAATTGCCTGTCAATAAATATAATGGTATGCAGTTATTAAAAAATAATTCTAACTATAAATACACAATAAAAGCCTCTATGATGTCTGCTGCTAATCAGGAAAAACCGCCAAAACTAAGAATTACTGTGGCTAGTAATTTGGAACTTCATTTCAAGCCCAGAGCAAGTTAGAAATTATGCAGCACAATAGGCAAAAGAGAGACTGATCATAGAGTGGCATAATAATGTTTTCTAAGTCCTAATTATACCATAAACTGAAAACTGTATGCAGTTATGCTCATTTAATCTCAGAAAGAGAAGGGGAGCAGGGAAAGGTATAGCAAAAAACCCCAAACAATAAAGAGAATGAAAAGTATGGTATAGCTTCTATCTGAGGAGCAATTAAATAGGTTAAGATTTCCTGCCTAGGTAAGAGAGGATTTAGAGCCATATAAAAATCAACAGTATCATGAAATAGGAGAGCATTTACTGATTGTTCCTCATATTATAGGCACTCACAAAGGATCAAAGTAGAAATAGAAAGTAGAAATATTAAAACAGAAATAAGGTGGCTTTGGTTTTTTTTTTTACTTATGCATGTAAAGAAATAGAAGCTATCATGTATAGTAAATATAAATTGTACACTGCAAAAAGTTTGTGATTTCTCATAGAAGAAAAACCACACAAGATGTTAATCAAGCCATCTACCTGAAGTAATTTTTGTGACTTGATAAGGATTTCCTTTTTCCTATGAGAATCAGTTTCATTATCCCTTTAGCAAGCTATTTTATTTTCTCCTTTATAGATTCTGATGTATGTCAGATATGCTTATTATAGTTTACTGTCAGTGAAAATGTGTAATACTGCTAAGGTTGTTAAGATCCTTTATTTAGAAGACATTTAACATTTTACAAAAATTGCGATACTGTCCAGTAGTATTTTAAGATCTCAATACATTAGACACCCCAAACTACAAACTTAAGTTGGTAAGTTGTTCATTCAGACACATCCAAAGTGTTGCATGTTTTGTGAAAATATTATTTGTTCCTAAGATATGAGCCCAAACTTTGTCAAAATGCCTTAATTTATTGTTAGAAAACACAGAACAGCATGGAGTTGCTTTATTTTCTATTCCTCCTCAAAAAGTAGCTGCCTTACCAGTGCTCATTATCATAGAAAGAAGGGTTTTTACTTGTAGTCAATATGTGATTACAGGGGGTTTTAGCTTGGCTGCATTTGTATTTGGTTCGTTTCCAGTACTGAGCCTCAGATCAGCTGAGTCTCTTCCTCAAGGATGAGAAAGGCAAAACGACAGGATCCAAAATGATCCACAGTCATCCAGGCTTACTTAAGATCTATATTATTTACACCCAATTTAATTAACAAATCAATACCAATTTGAAAGACAATTTAAAATACCCAACCTTATATTTTTGTACAATTTGTGATTGATGAATAGTCAATAAAACAGATGAATACTATTTTTTAAAGAATTTATAATATAGTTATACTACTTTACTGTAATTTTGTTTACTGTGATTAATGATCAGCATTAAATTCTGATTAGCTGTTATGATAATCTACCACCTTCACCACAGCATTATTCCAGAGGGACAACAGCTATTGAATTTATAACTGCCTGCTAGAAAGAGAAGAGGTTTTAAAACAAAAAGCATTTCTAGCAAAGGATTTTTTTTTTAGAAAATCAGAGCTATAATATCTAGCAATTATGATCTGCGAGTGCGCTGGTCTTAAAAACTCAGTAGTCTGAAAGATATTATACCATCTTGATTTCGACGTAATATAAATTGCTTATTTCTTTGGAATGAAGAAAAAGTAACCTAGGATGTAAAAGTCTGGCCTCTTCTTTTTGTGTAAGTTTTTCTTTCCCTAATTTTTTTTTTTCCAAAACGAAGGTCTTCTATATGGAAATTTACATCACCCTTGCAATCTTCCCCTAAAATAATTTTTACTCTCTACGCCCAGCGAACAGAAAAAAATATCGCAGCTGGCAGATTCCTCACACCTTTTCCTCACTTCCTTGACTGGAAGTGTCTTGAAAAGAAGACATGAAATGAGAAAAGGCCATCCCATAGGACATGGTAACCCAGAAAACCATGGCTATTATTTTTGGTCCTGAATTAGAATAATTTTTTTCCCAAACCTCTTTGGTTTTGGGTTTGGTTTTTTGTTTTTTGTTTTTTTTTTTTTTTTTTTTTTTTTTTTTTTTCTCCAGGATGGAAGAAATTCCATTTTCTAGCCAGCTCTAGTAAAAACTTAATTTTCTAGCTAAAGGAGGTCCTTTTGAAAGCAATATAAATTGACCAAATTGTATTCCTAATGCCTTTTAGATTTAAGGTTCTAATACAGTGTTTCCATTTAAAGAAACATTGCTGGTGCTCATTATAGCCACAAGCTATGAAATCTGAGGCAGTACGGACAATGACTTTTGTCAACAATCTGCTTACTAATTAGTAGGAGGCATGATTTCATTCCTGGTGGAGACAGCACTAAAAAGTATTTTTGACATTATTATGCATATATTTTGTACACAAACAGTTCAAAATCATTTTGTCCCATCGATAAAGAAATACTTGATCATCAACGGTCTAGAGAGAATGACTACTGAGATGGCTGTGCTTTTTCATGAGAATGAACCAATAACAGTGCAACTTAGAACCTTATTTTGATGCACCTGTAAAAAAGTACTGAAAGTAAACTGAGCAATTATTTCTGGAATGTAACTGAAGATGTGAAAAGCAAAAATTAATCAAAATGGCTGCTCTACCAGGTCTTTCTTTGAAAACAGAGAGAGAAATGATGTGTAACGCACACTGAGTGTTTTGTAAATGCACTGGAGGACCCAGTTAAGTCAACTTCCTTCAAGGAAGGGAATGCCAAAATTTAATTTATTTCCCAGGTTAGTGAAATTGGGGGGAAAAAAGTCGGCATCAGATCAAAACCTTGCAACTGACCATTTTTCATTATAATATTCTTATTTCATCATTCAGGAAGCTTCTTTCAAAGGACTTGTGTACAGCGTGTTTGTATCTCATCTCTTTTTCCCCTTTCTCTCTGCCTCTAGAATAGCCATAATGTGAATATGACCGTTATAGGCATAGTAAACAGACCTTCTCCGCACTATTTTCCAGAGATAACTCAATGCCAAACTCATCAGCTGGTCTCCCAGTTTTATGATACTCGCCTATTCAGCATCTGTAGCCTGCCTGGAAAGACATGCCCAATCCTGGAAATGACTGTTTCTGAGTATGATTACAGGACAAACAAAACAGATGACTCTTGAGCTCAAGCAAATGTCTTCCTTTGATCTGAGAACTAATTCAGTCTATTGCCTTTAGCAGCTACCAATGCTCACACGACATGCAAAAAGCTTGCTTAAAATCTTTTCTGATATATCAGTTAAGCTGACAGTGACTCAAGGTTTGGAAGTTGCCAAGAAGACACTAACATCTCCTGCACATAAGCATTTAACAGAACTAAAAGGTAGATTTGTCTCTGCATGCTGAACCCTTCAAGTCCAGCTTCTGCTGTGGAGGGTACAACTCTTGGAGACCATTCTTTTAGCAAAAACTTCTTATTTTAGTGCATTATTATTGAGAGCTGTCATCTCTCTCTGATCAAACTGCATTATCCAGACATAAAGAATTCAAGCAAAATGAAAAGGGTTTTCTGCCCTTAGGTGGAAACAAAAAAGTGTGTAATGAATCTAAGAGTACAACATCCGGTGCGCAGAGCCTCTCAGGACTGCCGAGAAGTGGAGAGTTAAACACTCCAGACTGACCCAGTGAATCCAAAGCAAGTCTTCCTTGCTCATTACATGTCTGTGTCTTGCAGGAGAGAATTAATGAGGAGAAGAAAACAGGTTCATATTTTGTGATGGTCTTAGTAAAGATCGTAATAATACAAAATTCAGGTTATTGGATGCTCTTTAATAAGTTGCAGTTGTACAGCTGTAATAAAGTAACCCTAACTGTTTTGGCTAAGCAAATTTCTCACTGGTTCATCTTGCCTCTTCCATTTTCTCTTAGCTCTCTTAGCAGAACAACACTTTGCCACAATCCTCCATAGCACTCTAGATTTTCCTCACTTCTCACTCTAGTGAAGTTTTCTTTTTGAATCTCACCGTGACTCCCCATCATCCAAAGTGAAATTTTGGATCATGAGGCAAACTTTCCACAAGTACAGTGATGTTCAAATTGGAACATACATTTATTCTAGCATTAAAGAGTATTTGTCGTAGCTGAGATCTAGTGCAGCAGACTGTACAAAACTCTCACCAATAAGACCAACCTACCGTGGAAAGCCTAGAGCTGATAAAGAGTGAGCTAGAAGGTGGGAGACCACTAGAGAATCAGAGGTGACAGAAGTTGTTTACAAACTTTCCTGAAGTTCAAGGGCATATAATCTAAACCTACTGGATTTTGACACAAGTTATAATAAAATAGCTAGTAGGAAATACCATGAATCAGAGTGAGAAAAAGAAGAGCCTAAAGGGAAGTGAAGGCTAGAAGTAAAGAGTACATTGTATGACTTACATTGGTTTTAATGTAGGGCAAACCTCTGTATTTGTGGTCAGTGGCTGATGTACAATACCCCAGAGATAAAACTCCATGCATTTCTAATTTCAACATAAATGATTTTCCTCATTCAAGAGAAGCAAACAATTATGGTAATAGTGGATTTGAAATTCTCTACCAACAGATTATTCTTAAAATAAGTACCTTCTAAAAGCATCAACAAATATCAATGGTGAAATATGGGCTGGAGTCAGCAGCCCAAAACCATATTCAAATTAAAATTCAATACAGGTAATTATTTCCATAAAAATAATATTCACAATCCTACTATACATAGGATTTCCATGTGAAAATTCTATGTAAATTTGGTTTGGGGTGTAATTTTTATATATATATACATGTACATATATGTGTACACACACATACGTATAAGAAATACACCTCTGTATACAGCCAAACTTAAAGTCCTTACTGAGTATTCACACTGATCGGCATCTTTGGAGACATTTGAAACCCAAATGGACAAGGCTCTGAACAACCTGCGGTAGTTGGCCCTACTTTGAGTGAGGAATTGTATCAGAGACCTCCAGAAGCCCTGTCCTATTAGGAAGGGAATCAAGATCTATCCCTATGTTATTTCAATTGCTCTTACCCTTGTGTTACTCTATTTTTGTCTTTTTCCTTTTTCCTTTGTAAAAGGGAGAGAGCAGCAACATAAAAAAGATATTTTAATTTCATCTCCAGACAAACAAACAATAGGAAATGGAACCAGATGACTAAAAAAACCTGGAGAATACTCTAAACAAATATCTCCTTTCTGAGAAAAGAGAAAACTGTTCCTAAGTTTTCTTGCTCCTTTTGCTACTGCCCTCCTCAGGGAAGGTTTATATCAAAGAAGATACCTTTCAGTAACAAAATACATGCTAAGAACAATAGAAAAAATATAATATAAAATTCAGCTTAACATCTCTGACTAAAAAATAAAAATGAATTAACTTTTGAGACATATGAAAAAGTAAAACTGGGCATCCTTTTCTTATTCCACCACCTAAAGAATAATTTAAAAATTGATTTTCAGCTCAGTAATTTAAAAGAATTACTATAAACCTTACCTATTCAAAAACTGCCTACCCAATCTTCGTTTTTCATTTTCTTTTGGGAAGAAATATATTTTGCTTTATGTTACAGAGATCTTAATGAATTAGGCCCAAATAGACAAACTTATTTTGTTCAAATGCTCTGATTATGGAATTTAACATGGAGGTCAACAGGTACAAGCTTCAAAGAACATAAGTTTGCAGGTACATAAAATCATGGTGAAAGCAAGCTATTTAATATTTTCTATTACATGAATGTAACCACTTGCATGAATTTTTCTGAAGTCTGCAGACATTAATTCATGTTCTAATTGTTCAAAGGAGCAATACGATATAACTACTAGGGCTATTTTCTTGTTTCAAATTAAGAACGTTAACATTTCTGAAGAAGCAGCACAAGGTCAAAAACTTTAGACGCTGAGTTCTATATTGCATCCTTCTCATTTTCCATGTTCATTATTGCCATGTATCTATTAAATATTTTTCAGGGATTTTTTAGGCAGTAAGCTTTTTGTGAATTCTTTTTCTTGAACAACATCTTAAAAACAAAAACAGGATAGCATAACAGAGAAGTTAGACTAAGCAGAACCACGAGTTGAATAGCAACAGTGATTTGTATTCAGGATTTTAAGATAAATGTCTTAAATCAAAAAGGCGGGGAGCTATTTGTGCTATATTTTCTTATAGTCTATCAAAAACTTCGAAGTTAAATGAGAAAATACTCTCTGGATTCTATTCTGTTGTCTACCCTACAGTTCAACTGTCTCAGGTGTCAAGCATTTTCATCTGCAAATGAGGTCAAACTAGGTCATTATATCGTTTAAAACTCAGAAGACAGTGCTACAGAAGGCAGCATGCCTTGATATGGAATAATTATTTTTATTATTTGGTATTTTCTCTTCAGTTTAACTAAAATACTTGCTAATAATAAGTACGTACACACATACTTGCAGAAGCAAGTATGAGAATACAGTGCAGTAAAAGGCACTAACACTAAATCCCTTGAGACATCAAAGTTCCAGCGCAAATTTCATGGGAGTGACGCAGAGACTCAGCCATTCAGATTCCTCTCAACTTCTCAATCTCACCATCGACCTACCACAGCTTTCCCAGCTTAGGGCACTGAACTGGAGAAGGCTCTCCATAAGCAAATGAGTGATTGTAACTTTAAAATTCACCCCAGGATGTACCCAGGGACAACTTGCTCCCTACCGGCTGTTCCTGCTCCCTTTCTGACTCATGTCCGTCACAGCTCAGAGTCACTTCTGACCACCATGAACAACTTCTACCCGAATGGCAGTAAAGTGTACAATTCTCAATCTATTGCAGAGGAGATATTTGACCCAATTCTGAACTATTTAGTAGTCCTTCATGTCCTTTTACACCACAAAGTCATTTAATTACTCATCAACCATTTTAAAAAAATATTCAGTAAAAACACCGTTAAAAACTTCCTGAAGTATGTGAACAGATGACTCCTGTTTAGTTACCAGTCTGGCCAATAACTATATGGAGCCTCAACGATGCAGGTAAGCAAGAGTCCCTCATATTACTTACAAGAAACAACTGTCATTTTAGATTTTCAGAACGACAAAGGATACTATATAGATTGCCATGAAAAATGCTTCCGATGTCCATAACGATTTAATAAATTATCACTCAATGTAGAATAGTGGCAGCTCCGTTCACATATCAGTTAAATATTCCAAATTTTCCCTAAACCCCTTAACAGCAGATTCTTGTTATTTTTAATAGTTAAGTGTTTACTAGGTGAAGAAAAAGACCGAGTAAATTCGTACAACTTCACAGAAAATTAGTCAGCTGACATTTACTGAATCTTGCTTTCCCTCATCTAAATGCTAGCACAGCACACCCCCAACTGCATATCTAGTAATAGGTTACTAAAAATAACCTAATTTAGCTAATGCCAAGAAATAAACCTTAGGATTTCATATGTAAAGTGTACTCATTTAAGATCGTATTATCAGTTATACCAGAAACTTCATCTATGACTGAGAAAAAGCTGGAGACCAAGCCCAGCAGAGGTATAACTGAATTATCTACCTAAAACACTCCTCATCATTACTGCTGGAGGGGAGGGAAGGGAAGGGAAGGTGGGGGGAGAGAAAGAACATAGCCCTAAATGCCCTCCCTGTTGGCAAATGAGGTGAAAAAAGAAATCATTCACACGTCTGGCTTTCCTATTTAACGTCCATTAAAAATGTGCAAGCAAGACCATGCAGCTCTATTTATATACGAATGCAAACAAACAAGGTTCAGCATATCAAGCATATTTTTAAAAGATGAAGACAAATGCACAAGAAGGTTTTGTTATAGATCTGGCACATTTTGATAAGCAGAATTGGCACAGTCTACAGATAAATGTACATTTTTAAAGATTTTTTTTTTTTTTTTTACCTCCAGTTTTAGTGCTGAGATCCTGAACGCAGAAAGCTCCAGTGCTGGATACTGATTGTTTCTTTGCTGATTTTTCTTTTCTTTCCTTTCCTTTTTTTTTTTCTTTAATTTTTTTTTTGTTTTAATAGCTCAAAGTACAGAAAGATTCCAAGACAGCCTTACCTAGATGAAGAGAACCTGGAGTTCATACATAATCTCCTTAAAAGTTTTGGTCAATAAAAGAAACAAAACAAAACAAAATGAAGCAGCAAACAAACAAACAAAAGAGCCCAGTCCCAGTTAGCTCTTGCTAGCATAAAAGTTCAGATTTCTCTACTGAGATCATTGCTCTATTCTAAGCAGTTTTGCTCAATGTGTGAGTCGAACAAAAACACCCTCTGCAGCTGGAGGGAGCCTTAGCTAAGCACGAGCCTGTCAAGCTTTTCCCAGTGACTTCTGTCTACTAAATTCAGACTGATGTTTTGTGAAAGGGGCCTCAACAACCAGGCCCAGATTGCCTGAAAAGTATTTCCTGCCTTTGAGAGAGAGAGGGAGAGGGAGACGGAGAGCGAGCCCGCCTGCCTGCGCCAGGGAGAGGAGAGCGCACAGAGAGGAGGGGGGGAAAGAAAAAAAGACCACAAGACCGAGCAATTCAAGACGTTCAGCTTAATACACTGCTGAGCTATTTCTGTCAAACGGGAAAAATCTGTGCTACAGTTACATAACGTAAAAATGTTTTCAAACCCCTCCCTACTTTTTTTTTTTTTCTTTTTCCCTTTGAAAAAGCATTTTATACATCTCTCATATTTGTGGAAAGGTAACTGTCATCCAGAACAACAGGAGAAGGTCTCGGAGACGCCTGGTCTTTGGCACCAGGTGCTGAGAAGTAGGCAGAGAACAACGTGGTCTAAACTCGGTTAACTCACGGCATTGACAAAGGGGCTAGTGCTATTCTGATGAGTAAACAGACACTACTAGATAAATACTGTTTACACACATATGCAAAAAAAATTGTATTCCTACTCAAGAGATTAAGCTGGGTCTGAGAAAATGAATGCTACAATTTAACCACAGGCGTGTTGCAGGCAGTGGTATGTGTTGCTTTACCTCTTCGGAGAATCCTCCAGAGTCACACAAATCCAGCTCTGCAAAAGGAAAAGGATAGACTCCATCTTGATCATATTAGTATTTTGCTGACATAAACCACTTGTAACTACTTCGTTCCAGTTTGACAGGGTGCCTGAATCACGTCTCCAGAGTAACCCACAGCATCTACATCCTCTGCGCTATACAAATTTAGCGAATATCATCTGTTTATCTTTTCTGTTTTCTTCTGCCTCCTCTGAATGACTTCCTCTTAGCTGTTCCAGCCTGAGAACTTGGATTACCATTTGGTTTTGATTAAAACCAGACGGACAGCTCTGTAGAAGTTTGAGGGTAAGCTAATGGAAATTACTAGTATGGCTTTAATTAGTGTATCTATTAATAATAAATATTAGCAATCCATATAGCAAATTCTACTAATAAACACATGCAAAAAACATCTTTGGTCACTGGCCTCATATTTAGGTGAAATAAATTACTCTTTTTATTTCATTTAATTAAATGTGAATCATAACGGTAATGTCCATGTATGATTTCCAAATTACAAAGTGAAGCCAACTCTTTTTTTCTTTTTTTTTTCTTTTTCTTTAAAGAAAGAAAGAAGTGTTGTTGCTAAGTTTAATGTTCTTCCCAGGTGAGTTGGTCATATGTCATTTACCTTCTGATGATCCCCTTAGCTGGTGTAAACCCTCTTTATTGATTATTGCTCTGAGTAAATTATCTTACCAGCACCAATCAGGTTATTGATTGGAATCTTTGGCCTTTGGCTGGCCTTTAAAGGGAGATATAGAGATTCAGAGGTAAAACACTGCATACACTACGCTACTCGAAATAGTGTCTGGACATTCAGTGACCAGAAAGTTTCAATTCAGCAGGCTTGCCCACAACAGGGACAGGATATTTATTTGGAAAGGAGATACGAGACCTTCATAATTATTAACTGCTGATACATGAACTTTTTACCAGTCTCCAACAACTGCCTTTTAACTGTTTATATAATGCTTTCATTAGTTGAAGTGAGTCTTCTCGAGGGCATTTATTCAGTCAAAGAAAAGCCAGCCCTGTAGGGCTGTCTCTAGCTCCCACTAATATGGTCATATCTGGAGCTAATTTGTTAAACTTTAGCTCCTCAGCATGTGAAACTTTGTGTTAAAGTCTGCTAAATTTGCTGAATGTGGTCTTCATTGTCATACATATAATTTTATATATGCATTTTTCAGCCTTCAAATTACAGTATTAACTTTAAAAGTTAGTTGCGAAATTATGCAGGCACAAATGGAAGTGGTTTTGAAATTTTTCCCAGTAGATTGAATGTACATGAATAGTGGAGGTAGACAACCTTAAATGTAATGACTTACCAGCCTAACCTCTACAAGTTCAAAGATGGAGGTCTTTGAAGCCCGTAAAAGGAAATGGCACATATGGTGGTAAACTTTGAACAGTTAGAAGTGCAACCCTAGATGTAAATAACTTTTCAGAATTATTTTAAACTATATTTGTCTAGCCCAAGATCTGCATGTATAACTTTTACTCTACTGTAAAGTGTGATTTATGCTATTTCCCTGAAAAATTTCCAGTTTGGAATTTACTGAAAAAATTACAGACTGTGAAGGGACACACATTATGCAATTGCATAATTTGAACAATTTTGAAATTTATTTTTATGGGAATAAAAATAAAACAAAAGGCCTTTAGTTTCCTTACAGTTAAAATTTACTAAGAATGTTGGTTTTTAGAATACCAAAAACGTGATGAAATATTGAAACACACTGTTCCAAAAAAATAAACAGATCTTTCAAGACAGAATTTTAATTTTTCTTCTTTTCTGATTATGTTTTCTTCATCTAAACGTTACTTAGTGTTCCATCAGGAAGCTTTGATTTCAATAAAGTAGGGATTTTTTTTTTTTCAGAAACTGGTCGCAGGAATAAGACAGAATAAAAAATACGTAAGTGAGGATGTATTTCAAAGTTATGAAATTATTAGGACATAGTCTGCTCTGTGAACAGGTTTCACAAAGACAACTTGCTTTCAAACTTTCTAACTCTTGATGAATAACTAAAAGGGAGAAAAGAAAGACATTTTAGACAATGTCTGTCAATTTCCTTTCTAAGAAAGCTGGAGACTGTCTCCTGTATCTTTTCCTAGTATCACAACTACAGAAAGGAGAAGAATAACCAGAATTCAAATACTTATGTTAAGCTGTTTTTAATAAAACTTTCTGATTATAACAATAAAAAAAGCATATAGCAATACGTTATGTGAAAAGGGAAAAGAAAGAACACATGAAATTAGAACATCTGCATCTGAAAATCTTAGTAATCCTTGGACAATAAATAGAACTGAAAAAGGTAAATAGAGGAATGGAGAAGTATGCAGTGACAAAATGCACTTCATTCGCAGTCAGCCTGACTATGCAAAAATGTTATAACTTTACTCCTGCTATTTCTGAGTTAAAATCAAAGGTGGTCTTTTTTGTTGGTACCTCTGTAGCTCAGATAACCATATGGCTTAAAGCTAGGCTGTATAATTTCTATTTAGGCAATGTTAGATGAAGAATTTTAATAGTCTATTATTGTTATAGCTAGATTTTATTTCTAAAATAATTATAAAATTAGATTAACATGGGGAAAATTATCATATATAAAATGTTATTTATCTATAAGTATAAAAAGAAAAATTGTCATAGTAGTGTAAGCTGTGTAATCTCCATGACATATTATGGAAAGATAAACTAATAATATGCTATTTATATGATCCTATCTAAAATGAACTACCAAAGCAATTAAAAAAAATAAGAAAAAAGTATTCAAGTAATTTCTGTTGTAGCTGTACACAGAAGTTAGTATAAAGCAGATAATGATATTTTTCAGCCACTCTTTATTTGTTCACACATGTGACTGTTCTTGCTAGACCTAGCACTACACATGGTGGGAGGGGTCTTCCATAACTTGGTTCTTGCTCAATTTCCTACATAAGTCAATGAGAATTTGTCCAAATCTCACAGTTGGTTTACAGAAAATCATTAACGTACAATATAGCTAGTGTTTATTGCATGCAAAATTCAAACATCTTGAGTGAAACAGAATAACCAGGGTTTGTGAACTGACCTAATCTGTTTTCATGTTTAAAAAGCAATACTACTGAGAAACAAATGTGTATTTAAAGAAAAAAAAAAGGAAAAAGGAAAAGAGGGGGAAAAAGGAGAAGGAGGGGGAAAAGGAAGAGGGGGAAAAAGGAAAAAAAAAAGAAACAAAAGGAAAAAAAAGATGAGTACTTGATATCTTACTGTCATTTTTCTTAAGCAATAGAAATTACTATGTACCTCAGAAAAACATGAAAACTTTTGCTGACATCTTCCTTTCCTTTCCTAAAGAGTATAGTTAAACGTGAGATATTTCCCCTAAAGATTGAAGTATAAGAAACAAAATGACTCTATTTTGTTTAAATACACCTGAAAACTGCTGAAAGTAAAGCGAGACAGCGCCTTATTTTTTTTAACAATTTTGAAAGATTTTATTTTCTGAGTTCATAAGTATTTAATACTGTATCGAATGTATTCATTAGTTCACAACAAGGCATTTTATGAAGAGGTTTTGAATTTGATGAAATCATTATTGATAAAAGACAAGACAGAGCAAGGGAAAGAGAAGCATTCATCAGGCATACACAGACTGGCATATCAAAGAGCCTGGGGCCAGTGGCCAGGTACAAGAGAAGCCTAGATTTCTTGTACTTGTTCTGTTCAGAGACAGGAGCACATCTCCTGTATCCTTGCTAGGTTCCAGTGCACTGGACTACAGTATAAATGCATTGCATGAAGAAGTCTAAACCAAAGCTCTACAATTTCCCCATTTAAATAAATTTAAATGGTTATTTCAGCAAAATGACACTTGTGTGAATATGTTAAGGCTGCATCTACATGTGAATCTCTTCATTGCCAAGACTTTATGAAGATGATATAATTCGAACTACTTGAGAAATGTCTTCATCAACCTTTGGATAGATAGATAGATACTTTTCAGGACTCAAACTCACTAGGAGAAGAAACAATATTTGTGTGCATGATGATATGAGATATACTGCATCTTTTAAAAAAAATCCAAATAAACTGTTCATTTGGAATTTGCTAATTACATTTCTGCAATTTGGAATATTGAATTCTAATTGTCAAAGAACTTAAACTTCACAATAATGTAGACAGAAACATGTAGCTTATTGTTTAAATGCCTTTAGTCTTGCATGTGCTCATATAACTTCCTATTCTCAGTGACATGTTAACAAAGATTATCGTTAAGCCATCAAAGGTAACGAAGAAAGTTAAGACCATTTTATTTTTTAATCAAAGATCCTGATTTTTCCACAGAAGATAAACTCTGTACCTGAAGCTGTGCCTGAGGCAGAATAATATGCTAAATGAAGATTAACATTGATTAAAAAAAAAATCACTTCCAAAATGAGTAGATGATAATTCTTATGTAGATTATCTATTTTTAGTGCTGTTTATTCTATTTCCTGTTTAGAATTTTTTTTGATCATTGAAATTCCACTTTGAACCATCAAAAAAAGGTTTTCATTTACAATATATAAGGCTATTTAAAGTGTTTGTCAGAGTTGCTTACATTTTCCCTGACGTGGATTGTTAGCCATTGCTCCAAGCAAATCTGACTCCTTTACAAGCTTCAATTACTTGTAGGAATTTCTGTGTTAGTATTTTTAAAAAGTTTCTTCATTAATTTTCATATGAAATCTTTTCAGGCTACTCTATTTCAGTAGGGGGAAGCATTTTAGTAACACCAAAGTTGGATGCAATTAAATATCTTAAGGGCAATGAAACTTTCCTCCAATTAGCTCTCAAGTGTACCTGTTAGGGGACATGTCGGTTGATGAACACACCTTTTATTGGGTTGGGAAACTGATGACAAAACCTGTAAGAGTACAATCACTGCAATGTACAACATCAACTTTCTAGGTAAGTAGCACTAAAGCTCAGCAAGACATTTCAAAGCTATTTGGTTGATACTGTTACAGAATGATGTAAACTGAAGTTAAACCGCAGTTTCAAGAGCTAATCAAAGAATAAGTGGTTCCAGTCTCACTGGAATATGCTATCCAGATTTTGGCCTTGCTTCTACCTTTTAGTAATCTATCAGCGTATCTGTCATAACTTGGCAAGAAACTCAAAAAGCTGTGTATTGCTGAGCTATATCTTACATTTCCTGTTGTAAAGACTCTGTATGTTCTATTCTGGGGATGTCTTTCAAGCAATTTTTGAACCAAATCACTATGAAGACAATTTTTGTTCTAAAGACCACAAATTTCAAGCAAAAGTAAAGCATGAAGATGTAAGTTACTACCCTCTGCTTTCAAGTACTCTACAAAGGCATTGTGGTTACAAGATGAGTTAAAATGATCACATGGGTGCAGGTGGTATATTTTATTTCTGTAGAGCTGACAAGCACTAATAAAGCAGCATACATGCTTACATATGATAAATGTTGAGGATAGTTACATTAAACATTGGGTATGAGTAGACAACATGCAGTTAAGTTCTTCAACCGTTTTCAGCTCTCAATGAAGACAATTCTTTCCTTAACTTTCATTTATATGAATGTTCTTGGAAGGACACTGAAGTACATTTACTTGAAAAGTCACGTTTTGTTGCTGTTATTGTTCTTGTGATAGGATCAGAATAGCTGCACTAAACTCAGGAGAGATACTTCAATTTACAACATTTGAGGATACAGTCTATTTGTTCCAGACCTTTGCAAGCTATTTGGATTCATCCTTCCTAATTACTTTCAGACCTGTGGAACAATACAGTCTCTCACTGGCTGTGTCTGTTCAGCATAACTTACATGAGACCTTTTAGACCTAGAATCATAGAATCATTTAGGTTGGAAAAGACCTTTAAGATCTTTGAGTCAAACGGTAAACCTAGCACTGCCAAGTCCACCACTAAGCCATGTCCCCAAGTGCAACATCTACACTACTTTTAAATACCTCCAGGTATGGTGACTCCACCACTTCCCTGAGCAGCCTGTTCCAGTGCTTGATAACCCTTTCAGTGAAGAAATGTTTTCTAATATGCAATCTAAATCTTCCCTGGTGCAACTTGAGGCCCTTTCCTCTCATCCTGTACTAATTTGTTGTTGTTGTCGTGTCTCTGTATTTATATTTACTGTTAATTATTTTTTTTTTGTCCACCTATTCAAAGTGGAATCTAAGAACATAAAAGTTGTTGATCCACTTCATAAGCCTTCTTTCTATGACTGGAGACATAAAAGCAGTCAATAACATCCAGGATCACATCTTTCTCTCTCGTTGTATCAACATGTAAGTTTGCAGTGGGTGAATGGAGAAACAGAGTCCTCTGACTAACTTTTGAGAGTGCTTGCAGTAAGAAACTATGGCAGTGGACTTCTTCCTAGGAATTAAACTAAAAAAAAAAATTGCCTGAGTAGCAAAAGAATTTAACAAGTACAGAAAATGTTCAGCAGAAATAATACAGACCATTAGGTCAAATCCAGTTCAGGCAGGTGTATTTCAACAATGTTCTTCATTTCCAGGAGACAAAAATCTACATTAGTAAAGTTATTACCCTGGCTACGTCTAAAGGGAATGGATGAGAAAACTGAACTCTTCACCAACCTGTAACCTATCTGCAAAAGGATGGATTATGAACGCAAAAGTAGAAGCACTGTATATTCAATTGTTGTTGCTGGTTTTGTTTTTCCTACTCAGTATAAAGGCATAAAATTCTTATGCTGCCACTGTTTGTAGTATGGTTAATATAATCAGAAAACAATACCTTATGTAAAGTTTTCTAAATGAGTTATAAGGCTATTAAAAACACACAGCTATTTCCAGAAAGAGTTAGGAATTTATAGACCTTTACCTTTACGTATATTCTATCCCTTCACCTCATCGTTGTTGATGAATAATTACTGGAAATACTGAACTAGTATGCTCCAGCAGTTCTAGCTGTTTTCAGCTTCACATATGATTCAATGAAATATCAAACACTGAGAAATAAGATTATAATTGTTATGTATAACAAAGGCCATTTCTGGATTATTCAGTTACTGCATGTCTATTCATAAACCTCTGTAGAACGTTTAAATGATGACTAAATACACATTCAACAATGCAGCAAATATCTTGGTGATCATTATTGGCAAAAGACTATGACAAACTAGTTATTAAAGTCCATTATATTGGACATACATATATAGTCCATTACATTGGGGCTGTTCGGCCTGGTGGGGCTGTTCAGCCTGGAGAAGAGGAGGGTCCGGGGAGACCTTATAGCGGTCTTCCAGTACCTCAAGGGGGCCTACAAGAAAGATGGGGAGAGGCCTGTTGTGATAGGACGAGGGGTAATGGTTTTAAATTAGAGGGAGGCAGATTCAGATTGGATATTAGGAAAAAATCCTTCACAGTACGGGTTGTAGAGCACTGGAACAGGTTGCCCAGAGAGGTGGTGGATGCCCCATCCCTGGAAACATTCAAGGCCAGGTTGGATGAGGCTCTGAGCAACCTGATCTGGTTGGGGCTGTCCCTGCTCCTTGCAGGGGGGTTGGCCTAGATGACCTTTGAAGGTCCCTTCCAACTCTAACCATTCTATGATTCAATGATTATTAATTTTGCATAAGAGTTTAAAATGAGAAAATTAAAATGAAAAAGTGATTAAAAATTGGTCTAAAGTTTGTATGTCATGTCTCCTCCTTATAATGTTCTATCTGCAACCATTTATTGACTTTATGTGCTGCCACCGCTCCAAACTACTTCACAGACTGAGGGACAGAGAGTAGTGGAGAACCATGAAAATTAAGCTTAAGATCACTTCTGTCTGTATCTAAACTCAAGGGATATCTGGTTAGGTTATGAGGAGAATGGCCAGTGGACTCCGTCTTGCAAAATCTTAAAATATTTACTACTTCAGTATTGCTGTTATAAAGAACATTATAGAATCCTATTTATGTCTGGGGAAATGTACAGTTTATTTTAATGTCTAAAGAGTACCTTTCACTCATTAAAGTTGTGTCAAATATCCCATTTAAAAAAACCTAAAACATGCTGTACTAACTTATTTGTAGCTTCAAATAATGTTAATCTACTTTTCAGAGTAGTTCTTAATACACTGAAGCTCATAAATTTAAGATTCACACTTAGCTGAATACGTGGTGCCATTGTCAGTTTTCATCCTATGTAGTGCAAAATGATGAAGCCCTGTTTTGTGTTTGGATATGTATACACTGGTTAACACTTCTACAGAGTCTATAAAGTTTGTGCAAACTCTGCCTTTATTTTCTCTTTTGTAAAATACCCTAAAAATTTGTTCTTTTAGTATCACATTTCCTTCCATTAATAATCCGTTTCATCTTCAGACTCAATGAGAAAATACTTGTAGTAGTACTGTGTTTGTTCTTACAACAAACCAAGCAAGGCTGTTTGTCTGTTTCCTGAGAAAATACTTGAGAGACATAAATATAATTTTCACTGTTTTCTTGTAGAAGCCACTGATGACTCAAAATAAATTCAGACTTCTCAAACAATAGGTAATTATTGGATTACTTCAGACAGATTCCTTCCTGGTGTCATTTTATTTAGTGTCATTAACCTTAGCTGTGCTGTGCAGCCTTAAAGCAATTTGCATAATCATCAGAAGTAGTACATTATTTGGTAAGTGGTTATTTACATGGCAATATAAATCATCATAGATGATGATGGAACAATCAACTTATATAAAACACAGCATTCTTTCAGCTTATAATTGTAAGTTTTAAATACCACAAGAACTGCAAGGGTACATCCAGTGAGAGAGTCAAGCTTCCAAAAGTATAAATTTACATTCCAGAAACACATTTAATTTAGGCCAGATACATTTATAGCTTTAATATATTTATAACTTTTGATGCTGTCCTTATGGAATCAAATTAAGGCGTTACTGCCTCAAAATGAAGATTTCTGTGTTTTATGGGAAAGACCAGGGGAAAAAAAAAAGAATTGAATATATTTTTGGCAGAGAAAAATCCTTCACTAATTTGTATTTTTAAATAGCAAGAATCTTTCAACAAAATGGGGAAAAGGGGTATTTAAACAAACAAACAAAAAATTAGGCACCAGAGATCTATTTACGTAGGAAATAAGAACAGGCTTATAAGTTCAGAGTGCAGGTAATATTGGTACACAAATAACTGAAAATTACATTTCTTCTAGGATAATCAGTTATTCATAGCAATTAGATTTATTCAGATTTATTTGGATACTGAAGCATGTACTGAACACTACATTTATGAGTGGCAACTGATAAATCCTAATCAGATAAAGCAAGAAAGTCTAAGTTAGCGTTTTTCTTTCCATTGAAGAGAACAGTAGAAACTAGAAGGATCTTTAGAACAACTATGTACCTACAATACTAAGCTTAGAATTTTAGAAGAATTTTAGAAGAAAGTTGTCTCTCTACAGACATAAGGAGTTTTATTTGACAAAGAGGTAGTCATTCTCATTTCTGTGAACTACAAGCTCATATCAGTACTTCCTTCATTTTATGAAACATATTATCCATTAATCAAAGGCAGCAGCTCCTCAAAAAAACCATCATAATAAGAAAATCTTCTTCATGAATGTTATTGAAATTTAATATGAGTTTGATAAAAGAGAACTGGAGTCTCTAAATGACTATACATGTTTTCAGGATTTTACACAACAGAAGGAATTGTGGTCTGTTTCTGTTGGGTTTGCCAGTAACCATACAGTCTCTGAAAAGTGGTAAGAATAACGAGGTCCCACCTCCACCCTATCTCAAAAACTTTCAAATACATATCTATCTATCTATCTATATATAGAATGTGCTGTTCCTTAGTCCTTGTTGTGGTTTTGCTTAGTGAGGGGGGCCTAAGGTGGCAGCTTCTGTAGGAAATTGCTAGAAGTCGCTCCCCTTTGTCCAGTGGACTCAATCGGGCCTAGGGCGGACCCGCTGCTGGCCAAGGCTAAGTCGATTAGGAGCAGAATGTCCCGTGATAGCGCCTCTGCGATAACGTTTTTAAGAAAGGGAAAAACAGAAAAAAAAAGAGAAGAGAAGATGTGACGAAGCTGAGCAAGGGCAGAGGCCCAGAGGGGGAGGCGCAGGCCTCCGGGGCCTTGCAGGCCTCACCCTCTGGCCTCTCGCCAGGCAGCCGACTGGGCCCAACTCAGCCCAGCCTGGCTGCAAGAGGTGGAGAGGAGATGAGATGGGATGAATAAGGTGAAGAGATCCTGAGAGGCTTTTTGAGGCTTCTGCCAGCCCGTTGTGAAGAATGAACTTTTCTTGTGAGAGAAACAGCTGCAAACACCAAGGTCAGTGAAGAAGGAGGGGGAGGAGTAATGTGGCTCCTGGGCAAGATTCCCCTGCAGCCTGTGGTGATGACCATGGTGGAGCAGGTTGTCCCCCTGCAGCCCATGGAGGTCCACGGAGGAGCAGAGATCCACTTGGAGCCTGTGAAGGACCCCGCACCGGGGGAGGTGGATGCCTGAATGTGGCTGTGGCCCATGGAGGGCCCGCTGGGGCAGCTGTTCTAGAGGGACTGCACTCCATGGAAGAGATGACCCACACTGGAGCAGTTTCATGAAGGACTGTGGCCTGTGGGAGGGACCCCACACTGGAGCAGGGGAGGGATGTGAGGAGTTCTTCCCCCAACTGTGAAGCAGCGGCATAAAACAACACCTAATGGACTGACTGCGACCCCCATTCCCTCTTTCCCCCTGTGCCGCTCGGGGGGAAGGTAGATAATGTTAAGCTCGGGAAGTGGGAGGGGTGGAGGAGGTTTTCTTGTTTCTCTGTCTCATTATCCTGCTAGTTGTAGTAATAAATTAATAGTTTTCCCCAAGTCAAGTCTGTTTTTGCCCATGACGGTAAGGATTTCTCCCTGTCCTTGTCTCAAACCTCGAGTCGTTTTTCTTGAATTATCTCTCCCTGTTCTCTCGGAGGGTGGGGGGAGTGAGAGAGAGACTGCGTAGTCTGGTCCGGATCAGGGCTAAACTACGACAGTCCTATAGGTGAAAGTGTTTATATAAAATGCTCTTTAGATATTTTAGCTAAAATTAAAGTCTTGGAAAAAGAAAAAATTAATAGTATGATAGCAACTAAAGTAGGTGTACAGCCACTTCAGGTCATAATGCATTTAAACATATATTTATCTCAGTTTAAAAAAAAAAAAACAACTTAAAAGTCTCTACTAAAGAAATAATTACTAAATTACCAATAAGAAATATAATGGTCATAAATAATACATAAACAAATTAAATATCCTTTTAAAACCAAGAGCATGTTGAAACTAAGTCATGGACCAGAATCTACCTTTAAACTTGAAATGATGAGGTATGTGGGACATGGATGAAATTTGGCCATGTAATATCAGTACAGTCTCGGTGCGTGCCAACCCATTGAAAGACATGTAGGTTAATTTTGGAGATAAGACCAAGGTTATCATTGTATTACTTTGGATGTGTGTAGCATTGAGCACTACTTCAGGCTGTGTTTTAGTCAAGGTAACAAAAAGGAATTGTTCACCAGTTGTCCCCATCCCCATACCACATGGGGAGACAACCCCCATCCGTGTGATAAGTGAGGGCTCATTGTCTCGCCCTGTACTGGCTCCCATGGCTTCCTAGAGAGCTCTGAGAAAACACCTTGAAGTTCTTCTGCAGCTTGGTTTCCTTTTGGAAAATTCAATCTAGATCAGAATATAAAGGAATCTAGTCAGTGAACTCAGTCTGCTAACAGCAGCAAACAAAAATAATTTCGACATTTCAGACATCAGTCTGGAGAGTATTTTAAGCTCTATAATGCATGTGTTCTCTAATATTTAAGCTAGTCTCAGCTATGACTCTCTGGTGACAGATCATCCTTCCCTTCTAAAACTGATTTTCGAAGTTCTTAATGTACAGCTTTTACTTACATAAAGAGAGGCAGGAGAAGAATTTGGTTTTAGAATTTGCTATAACATGAAACTCTGGTAAACATATAAATATAGAAATTCCAGACAACACATACAATAGTCTCAGAAATGCCTTTTGATTCCCTATTGATAACTTTGATATTTGTTTTTATGAATATTTTTACAGTATTCAAAAAATTACTACTTACATTTTCAAAAAAAAAAAAAAACCAACCAAAAAACAAAACAAATGAACAACAATATAAATCAGCACAGGTTTGGTTCCAAGAATTGCTTTAATTTATAGACTAGAGGTTCCCAGCTGTGTATAAAATTTCTGTTAGTACTATTCTTAATATTGAGATCACGCTAGTTACAAAAGATGGAGAAAGATTGACATGCTACAAGACACTCACTAGATTTCAGATAGTAAATGGGATCTGGGATGTGTCTGCTGAGAAAGAATTACTGAAAAACTAAGTGTGGTGCAGATGTATGTTTTTCATTTTTATTAGGAATTCTATGTGTGCAGATCTTAAAAATACTTAGGAAATAGTAACCATAAAGATAAATGAGATTTGTGGGAGAGAATCACTTTAGCATAATGCTTTACTAATATTATGATGTAAAAAGCCTCCAGGGTGCAAAGATAGGCATTTAAGCATAATATAAGTGTTCATAGAAAAATATATATGAAATTGCCTGAAATTCTGATGAATTAAGGAAGGTCCTAGTTTATGATTGACATTATCTAAGGCAGCACACTGAGGACATTTCCTCCATTTGTATTTATATATATCAAGGGCTGTTAGACAAAGACAGAGACTCTAGTTTGAGTTTATGAGCTAAACTGAAAACTTTTGAGGAAACTGGAGGGCTAAATAGAAGAACTACCAGGGGAATCCTCCCTGTGAGGTGGTCCTGTTCTTATGTTCTTTCATGACTTGCCACTAGTAGAAATCTGCTCCTGGCCACTATGAGAGACAGCATATTGGGCATTATATACTCTTGGTCTGACCTAGTCTTACTATGCAGTACCACTGTTCTTATGTCATATCTTCTTACAACTACCTCCTCCTTGTACAGGATAGCCAATTATCAGTTCAAGAAAATCTAACATTTCTGACAATCCTTTACCTGTTTATATTGCCCCCTTAGAGAGATAGAAGAAAGCACTGAAACTTACAATATTTGTTAACATTTTAGTTGAGTGTCAATTTTGTCCACTTACTAACTTATTAAAAACTGAGAAAACTTCACTTTTTAATGAAAAAGCTTTTTCCTAACTGATCTTTCTGAAAACTTGAATACAGTAAGGACTGAGTGTGCTGGAACTCAAAGGAGAGATGAATTTCTTTGATTTGTCAGGCAAATGCGCACACTATTTAATGAGCTGTGGATGAGATTTCAGTGGCAGAAAAGTGTTTGGGCACTCTAGCATCTGGGCTGGTGTTGAGAAGTTTGCCTGTTGCTAAATGAGATGGCCTTGATTCACCACAGATGCATGGTGAAGGTGACTCTTCCTGTATGGGAAATAAAATTGTTCATCCCCTCCAAGGAATTCATGATGCTTTCCAGGGGAAGTCTTCCTCCAGTGTCTTCTGTGTGAGGGGCAGCATCTGATCCACAGAACACAGAGCTAGATAATGCTTTTTTTTTTTTTTACCCCCTCTATCCTTCCACTAACTTCAGCAAGTACTGAAATTGCAACTAACTACAGAAATACCTCCCGTTCACCTCAGTTTGCTATCAATACTGAAATCTCAGAACAACAGACATCAAAACCTGTTTGTCTCTAGGCCCCACTACCTCCCTACAGCACAGTTTGAGATAAGCTGTTATAAAGACAGCTAAGAGCAATTTCAAAACACAAGTGTGCACATGTTAAGCCAAAAGTACAGAAAGCATTAACACAAATGTGAAAATATTTTTATTCTAGTCATTCTAGTTGCCAGATGGTAATTAGAAGGATGCTATGATGAAAACAAGGAAGCCATCAATAGCTGCAGCAGTTTTTTTTCAAATATGGCTTCCATCCAGGAACGGGATAGGACTCTATGGGGACAGTACAATCACTTAATGCAGATTTTGTTAGTGGATCACTAACAAAATATATGGTGTATGCTCACCTTTTTATAAATATGAGCAAAGACATATCTGTAACATAAACACTAAGTGGGTTACGAGATCACAGCCCTATACTACACACCAGTGCAACCACATTGTGCAACTACATCTCAGCTTATCCTGAGCTATATATTTCTAAGAAAAGCTTTTTTTTAAAAAAAAAAGAAATGATACCCAACAAAACACAAATCTCCTCAACATGAGGAGATTTCATTTTAAATGAAAACCAATGGATCTGGTGGCTTCCACATTAATCTGCCCCCAGAATCCATAAGGAAAATAAAATGCAAGTAATGTCTCCATGAGCTGAAATGAAATATCTGATATGCAACTGTTGAAGAAAAATATGTTGATGATTAAGAGTTAAATTTGTCATTTCTGCATGGCATTTAGCTAGCTCACTATTTCACACAGATGGCAAGTTGCTCCATAAACATCAGGGATAATTAAGTCTGATTTCTTATGCTATTGTCTTTTACACTTAGATTCTCAATGCCTAAAAGGATTTGAACTCTTACAGAATAATCACTCTCAGTAGCTTTCACTCTCCATCAACTCTCTTAGAGCCTAGCATTCCTAAACTGGCAGCAACCAGCTAGTAGGTTCGAAAGTTTAAGGCAAGAAAGACACACTCAGAATTGCATACACCTCCACTTAAGAAATGGACCTTGAAAAGAAAGGCATTTGAAGAAAGGACTGGACCTGAACAATTTGTATTTGAAAAACAAAGAGAATTAAACAATCAAAATGCATTGAGACTGTTAGGAAAAAAAAAAAAACAAAAAAACCACCAAAATGGGAAGTAGTAGATAAAAGACAAAATTTAATCCACAACTTTCTAAAATGAAAATTTTGAGTTTCTTTACTCCAAATAGCTTTATTTTTAAAACATCCTTCCTTAATACTTCTCTTTAACAGCTAGCACTGTGAAAAACTAGAAAGACATGTTTTGATTCCTTTCAGATAAAATTTTATGTCCAAACAAGTCCTCCTCAATTTTTTAAAAAATGCCAGTGAGTCAAGACTATCAGCTATTCACAGAGCTTTACGTACAGCACTTGCTGTACCAATATTACGTGATCCTGTGGTGTATTTAGCACTGGTAAGTAGTGTCAACCAACAAAAGTCAACCTGTAGAGGAAAATAGTTGAGGAAGCGAGATCTACATTACATGCATTTCAGACGTTTCATTTCTTTGAACTAGCGCTAGATGGGTGCGCTGGGCTGAATATGTATTAGGTGCGCTCTGTGTGATGCAGTTTAGTTTCATTCTCAAGGAGGGATGCTCCTTCAGTCTGCTCTGTAATGCAATGCAAAACATGGCAAATAGGGATGACTTGGAGATTTGCTTCAAAATATACTCCTGATTTGCATTAACCTGCTAATATAGATGTATTACGAGCTTTGAAAAGAGAAGAAACCTCATTAAGGGAATTTCTGAAACAACTTGTCTCAAGGGAAGTTTTGTTGAGGGGGAGGAGGGACCTTCGCCCTTATTGATCTTGGTTAAATATTGGGGTGATTTGATAATCTGTCTTAAAAGAGGCATTTTGTTGAATTCATTATAATTGCCATTAACTTATGATATTTTTTCACTAAAAATGCATTGCTGATTTTTAGTAGAAAATAAGATCGCATACAGCTTTCATCTTGAAGGGTTTCCGCTTCCCTTTTTGCAGAATAAATATTCTATTCATCTGTTGCTGATGCTTTCTTCCTCTTTCCATTCTTGATATTTTCATTGGCAATATTTGTTTCTTGCATGGTATTTTAAAATAGAGTACATTTCTCTAAATTTAGCTTAGTAAGGCATTTTTTCCCCTCTCTCTCAGGTTTCCTACTTTTCTTAGTCTGACTACCATGATTGTTCAGAGCTTCCCAGCTGCTAGTCCTTCTAGAAATGGCAAAACAGACAATGACAAAGACTGTTTTCACAGCTTTTTAAAAGACCGTATGTTTAACTTGAGCAAAACTAGGATAAGCACAACAGTAGGCTTTGAGTTTATGGAATATTTGAGGAACAGTGATTGTTCCTCAGAGAGGACTGATCTCAAAGTACAAGAGACAAAATAAATAACAACATTATATCAAATTTGTTACTCATTATGAGAATGAGACTATTCAAGGATTTCAAGGCAATAAAAACTTATGATAAATAGAAACAAACTCTGTTTTATTCCCATACTCCACCATTTATAAAAGCAACTCCAATTAGTGTTTCTCTATAAACATAAATGTTTAAGTTGCAAGGAATCTCCCTGCTGAGCTAATTAGATAACTGTGGAATTTTGTCTTTTGAACAGATGTTTGTACTGATAAAACAATCGAGATCCAGAACAAAAGGAACATTGGCACTC
Source organism: Tetrax tetrax (assembly GCA_009806455.1). NCBI lineage: Eukaryota > Metazoa > Chordata > Aves > Otidiformes > Otididae > Tetrax > Tetrax tetrax. Next base: position 316,231 of record WHYT01015468.1, on the reverse strand, counting down.
AGTGCAACTCAACATTGCTTGTAAAATCTTATTTTATATATAGCTTATCATCACCTGTTTTACTAGTTAGATTTCTCTAAAAGACAAAGGAACAAGGAGACTCTAGAAAAGGAAAATGCGTCATGGTATGAAAGTGGGGAAAAAATTAAAAAAGCATATTTTATCAAGTGACTTAAGAAGAGGAAGTAACGAAAAGATACCTGAGAAATGGCGACGAACTAGACACAGCAAATATTTGGGGGGAAGATCAAAGAGTAGTAACACATAAGGGAAAAAGATACAATTTATATGTTTTTAAAAACAAACTAGAAATTGGTAAAATGGAAAGGAAGGAAAAAAAGACCATATACTGTGTTAAGATTTGAGGATTCCGGCAAGAGTTGTGCTCACCTAAAAGCGGTCTGAATCAGACCTGAAGCTTCAACTGATGACATATTCAAAGTAAAGGAAAGGACAAAGTGAGATTTAAAGGAAATACAAGAGAAATTATATGTTTTACCAAGAGGTTGAAGTTAACCGAAAGGAGAGTTTTGGATACCAGATTTTTGTCATCTGAGTGGTTAAATAAGAATAATGCAAGATAGTCAATGTTTGATAGGAGCCCAACCTCTCTGCCCTTCACCTCATGCTAGATTTTTAAAATTTAGTTTACAAACTAGAGAGAGATTTAAAAGAAATTTTCTGAAGCAGATATCTGGAATCTTTTCTGGACATCATACAAATTTTTAAACAAAACTTGTATTTGCTCAAAGTTATAAATATGGCAAAGGCATGTATTGTATGCTTTTGCATGAAGATTTTATTAAAGTTGTTTCCTCTCTTTGCACGTTTAGTTACATGCACATACAAATATATATCAAGGTAAGGTATATAAAATGCTTTCATATCCACTGAATTCCAGAATGCTTTTTTGTTGCTGCTGTTGCCTTTAATAAATCAAATTCTGCATTACAAAAGGCCAGTGTTTGTATACTAGACAAACTCGTGCCTGTCTAACCAATATCGATGACTGAATTATTTGTCTTGGCTAGACTGGTAGGCACCCTGTTTTCAGTGAACTCACCCTTTCTATGCTTATCAGTATAGTTTTAAAAAAGCTATTATGGTAAATTCTCAGTGACTCAGTTTCCTTTGTGCATTAAGGAGAGATGGTATATCTTTTCCTTCTTTACTGATCGAGATACTAGTAGTGATTCAGCACTGTCTGCCATAATTACCTAGAAGATACCTAAAACTAAAAGTAAAGCACTTCACAGCGGTGGTGCAAGTTGTTATGCTAATCTAAGGGAGGTTCAAACTCGGAGCATGAATGAAAACACTGAAGTATGCTTTTCTGTATATCTAGGTAACCCACGGATATTTTAGGTGTAATTTGCAGAGATCAAAGGGATTTTCTAAATCCTTTTCCTGTCTTGCAGTTAGAAAGAAAATACAGTTGTTACGAGCCTTCTCACAAAACTTCATCTTTTGGAGAGTTTGAGAAAACTAATGAAGACAAATTCTTCATCAATGTGCTAGCTCTGTATTATTCCACAAAATCATCAAACTTTTAAAAAGCAAAAGGAAAAACAGAGGAAAATAGAAAAATGCTGAATATATTCTGTATGATTAGATTAACTACAGTCAGTAGGATGAGCTAGAAATGCTAAAAATATTTTTGTATAAAATTGCTAAAATTCTTGATGTGATTTAGAAAGTAATTGGTCTTGCAAACAGCATATACATTTTATCAACCTGAAAGGAAGGTAGTAAAGAACTGCTCACTTTAGTCAGCACTACCTTCTTGGGCATACTTCCTATATTTCCATGCTTCCTAGTTGAACTTCAAGGAAGAAGGGAATAAAATCCTAAATCCAAAGGACCGAAGGGAAGATCTGCAAATCATTATAATCAAAACAGACACAGAGTTCTGTTACTGAAGCAGGGTTCCTAATGGAGAGCAGCTAGAAAAAGTACTTAAGAATGGTATATGAAGGAAAGACAGACAAGTTCCTTCTGAAAAGAAAGTATAGTGATCCAAAATAAGGTCCACTCCAACTAAACTGGGATGATATCATTTGAATATTGCAGCATCTCAGTAACAGCCTTGTTGCTAAATGCAACATATATATTTAAAGTTTTACGCTTCCCTTTGTCACTGACTCAAATTTTATAATCAAAAGCTCAACTCTTTAAACCATTGAAATAGATGTGTGGTTTTTTTTTTTTTTTTATTTTTTTGGTTGAGTAATTCGAAGAAAACTGGTAAATCTGTAATACTTTTATTTTTGGAGAGGTAAACATTCCAAGTAACACAAATCCTAAGATTTGCAAATCTTAGGACTTTAAGCTACATTACTCAGTGAGAAAGAAACCCTCTTAAGAGTCAGCTTAACAGATGTCATCAAGAACCATGAGGCCTGGATGACTCTCCTCAGACAGGTGTCATTGTCATTTCTGAGGAAACAACAGATTAATATTAAAATTTAGAAAGAGGAATACAGTTTTATACTGTAATTGATTTATGTCATGGCTATAAATTAATGCAGTAAGTGATTTACAGTGACTACAGCTCAAGAAAATAGAAGTTATAAGAACATTTTTCTCTGTTAAGTAGACCTATTCAAATAGCAACATGCATAACAATTTTTCCTTCTACACTTACAGTTCAGAAATTTAACCTCATAAACAGATGGAAGCAATCATATATCATATGTTGTCTGAGACAGCTAGAAAAATGAGCTGGTCTGCAGGATGAAAAATATTCAGAACAACTGATTTTTTACAAGCTCAGTGCTTGAATCTAAGCAGTTTCTCAGCTCGTGAGGTTTTCCTCACACTGCAGTAGGATTTTCCCATTCCAGCAGAATTCAAAGGGAATTCAGCATGTATAAAGCCTATTTAAAATGGAAAACATCTGGAAGATTTGGAGATTCATCCTGACAGATTTAATGAACTAAATGAACTCCCAATATTTTCCCTTGAAAAATGGCATGTTTTTGGGGGGGGGAGATCTTCCATCTTGAAAGGTTTCTTTCCCACCTTGATCTCTCTTTTTGTAAGTTCCAGGTACCACTATTCACAGTTCAGAAGACTTGATCTCTGCTTCTTCAAAGAATTAGTTTATTAATTAAATACTTCTCAACTTGCTTGCTGTATCCAGTTCAAAGAAGCCCTTAACCTCTCATACCTATCAAAAGGGTCACAGCAGGTTTTTAAAGGACCTCGTGTAAGTTATCTCTACTCGCTGTCCAACTTGCGTATGCAAGCCATGTGGGTTCAAAATAGATCGAGATCTTCATTTCTCATCAGTGGCTTGACTTTTTCAGCCTGACTAAAAGGGAGAAGCTGAGTCAGTGTAAAGATTAAGCAGAACAAAGGAAGATTATGGGAATAGTAAGGAAGCTTCTCAAATCTTCAGGATTATTGGCACTGAACGGGCAGGGACAGAAGCTTTGCTTTTTGCAAAGTCTCCAAAGATTAATGAAACACACTGTAGAGTTTAGGGCATGAGGTCAATCACCTATCAGATGAGTCTGAGATTACAGTTTCTTCTAGTCATTATATGTAAACTCGGATGGGCGAAAGAGAGGAGAAGCAAAGCCTAAACAAGTCAGACCATAAGTAGCAGCAACAGATATTAAAGCTACTTCATCTCACCATAACTTTACTAATTCAATACAGCTGTGCTTTGGAATTCCTGATTGATTCCAAACCCCAGAATGTGTATTGGTACACAGTGTGCAACATTCACATGTCCTAAAGGCTGGGTGCTGTAACAACCCAACAAACTTGACAGATGCCCATAGAGTATGCTGAAATATGTTGGATTATACCCAGTAACAAACTCAGATTCCCAGAGCTTTTTTTTTTTTTTTTTTTTTTTTTTTTTAATTTTTCATATGGATTGTAAACTTGTACGTAGGCTTTTGGCTATAACTCATGGCCTAGTTTGGTGCAGCCCAGCTGCCTGAGTTTTACTGAAGAAATTATTGTTAAGGCACAAGAAAGTACGTAAGAAGAAGTTGTGCAGAGGCTCATGGTTTCTTGCTAGAAGTATGACCACCACATGCTAATACATAACCCCTTAACACCTGCTACGTGCTATTATTGAGGAAAAAAAAATAAATAATTCCTTTACATTCTTAATTCATAAATATCCTTACAAGATCTCTTGTGCATGGCAAAAGATGCTCTAATTTGGAGTGATACAGTGACATCAATCATACATTGCCAGTAAGGTTTATGAATTTTTATGGTAATCCTTTCCCAGTTCGGCACATACATGCAGCAAAGATGATGCGACTGGGTAACATTCTATATGAATGTAACTACAGAATTTACAAAAGATGTTTAGCGAAAATAAAACAATGGAACAATGGAAGTATAATACATATCACATACTTTAACACATAGCATGCACATGGCATATATGAAAATATACTTCCATAACATTTTCACAAAGCCTTCAGTATTGTTCAGAATACAAGTTTAGGAATGTAGGTTAGTTCAGAGAGTAAGATACTGTTACCAGTTTGAGAAATAAACAAAATCCGCAGAGTTCAGTGATAGTACAATAATCAGTGTCATGTCTACCTTCCTAGTTTGTTGTATTACTGGAGTTTTTAAAGAGGTAAGAACAATAAGCATGTAGCTTCCTATGCTATTGGCAATAATTCAGTCCTAATAAAATAATTTCAAAGGAGACAGCTTCCTATTGTAGATTTTAACTACATAGAAGATATACTACAGAAGTTTCACGTGTTTTTCTTATTTAACTGAAATTGCCTATAGGCAGTATGCTCCTGTGCCACTCAGGGATATAAATTAGTTATTAGTGGAAATATAAAAGGGCATGTGTAGTAAAATTAACTCCAGATTTATGTGTCCTTACAAATTTACATCCATGACCTACGTTTTTTTTTATTACACATACCAAAAAAAAAATTTTTTTTATATATATATATATATAGCAAACAGGCACAATATATGGAAGACGCTTCTGTGGCTCTGCCTTCTGAATTTGAGTTTAGTATTTGATGAGTTTCCTGGCAAAGAGAGTAAGTTTTGCTGACTAAGATCTGTGACAGCAGTAGTCTGTGACTCTGATCCTAAGTGAACACTTGGACAGCATCGATATATACTGCTGTATTTTAAGGGGGCATGAGACTTGGAGGAAATTATTTGATGAGTGAGGGTGCCAAAAGAAAGCAGCAGAAACAACACAAGCCGTTCACAAGAATAAATGTTGTAATTGATGCAAAATCATAACTGAGTGAACCTTTGTTAGCAATGTTTGTTCCTGAGGTGAAAGTAAGAGGTTTTCAGGAAAGGCTGCTGGCTAAAAAAGGGTGTCCTTTACTAAATATAATCTTTTCTTCTCTTTTGGATTTCCGTGTTAGTCAATGAGACTTGACTCAAAAAAAGGGAGCTAAAGACACAAATTACAAAACAACAGCAATGTTACAAATAAATATTTTGTTCCATCCTTGTTTCCTAACTGAAGCAACCTCTGGGGCAGCTCCAAATCCAAATTACTAAGATCGATATCAATTAGTATCAACTGAGTATGCATAATGTAGATTACTGGCACTGAATCCTATTATTTTTCCAGATTATTCATAAGAATTCAGTATGAATAATAGTAACTTCCAATATTTTTACAAATCATCACAGGCTTGTGTATTTTATTTTTTTTTTCATTAAGCTTCTATGTTAAATGGGAAAATGTTTTGATGCATTGCCACCCTTAAAGCTACTGTAACATTAGGATACCACTTTGTAATTTTGTCCATTGTAATTGAACGTCTGACTTATGGTGCATGATGAGTGATAAGTTTTTAATGATGAAAAGTAGTTACTACCACACATACACAGTTGCAGGGGAAAAAAGCTCAAAACAAAAAAAAAACAAAAATCACACACATAGAACACCCCTGCATGCCTCCCCAAACACATCTATTCCAAGAAGAGCATAATGTTAAATATCTACCCTTTAACTATGCCAGCGTGGTTTTGTGGTTTGATACACTACAGTATGTGAAAGGTGAAATAGAGCTGTAGCAAATATTTGTCTGTATGCTCACAAAAAGTCAAACATACCTAAAAATAACTGCTTCAGTAAATCATTTGAAAGCACATCATCAAAAAATAGTGGACGATGAGCTTGCTCACAAGTGAACTTGTACCTATATCTCTCTCTTCCCTTGCTCCCCCTCCCCATTTGGACTACAGAAGTCCAAAAAGCTCATGTACAAGCATCGTGTGGGCAGTGCCCACACTCATTAAGTAGCAGCACATACATCTGTGACTAATATCCGGATCATTCCATTTCTTGGATCCAAGACAATAAAAACGGTGGATGAAGTTTAAAGAATTTTGTTGAGGATTTGTGGGTGGCCAGTCAGTATGACTAAGATACAGGCACTTTCTTAGCTGCTTCAAATAGACTTCAGTCTGACTGCTCAGAGTCCCATGTGGTCATTATGGAAAAAGTGGAAACCACCAAAAGAAAAAAAAAAAAAAAACCAACAAAAACCCAACAAAACCTATTTAATTTTAAGCATGTTCCTGCATAGCTTGAACTTGATAACTCTTCTTTTAAAAGTCATATAGCCAGAATAGTGAAGAGTAGAACTATTTTAGTGCATTTTTGTCAAAAGATTGTTAGCAAATTGAAGGGAATTCAGAGAAAAAAAAAAGGCAAAAATTGCAAAGGAGACTGGAAATATTAAGAAAAAAATTAGAGCTACGTGTGTATCTGCTACTTAACAAATGCATAAGTAGCGTAGCATTCCAAAAAATCAGCTACAAAAAGCTGAGAAAGCATAAGGGGTCTATTCCAAAATGAATTAGGTATTGATAAGTCATCATTGATTTATTAACGAGGATGAGGAACTCAAGAAAGATGGAATCCAGAAACAGAAAGGGAGGCATCTTCAACATACAGTTAAAAAAAAAAAAAAATCAAAATATTAAAGAACCATCCTGAACCTAGATAGTCCATAGGTATGACATGTCACACTCAACAGTGTTGTAATGATGCAGTTCTCGTTTGAAGCTGAGTTATCTTGAGATCCACAGGAATCTCGAACTGATTCTCCCCATGTACTGTGCAACACGTCACCTGGTCTGCCATTATATCCCACAGGATATATGACATCACACAGGATAATCAATTTAAATACATTCTAATTATTTTAAATTTACATGAAGACATAAACAGTCAGGTGTGTGCAACGCAAATTATTCCTAGTTCAGATATCACACAGTTCTAATATCCATTAACAGGTCTGAAAGTGGAGGAAGCTCACAGCAAATGAAATCGGTGGCTACTGATGTTTGTGCATCCTGCAACTGTTATCCAATAGTTCTTTACATCCCTGTGGAGTGGACTAATCTACCTACCAGTGTAGTTTTGGCTCTTTAGAAATCATAATAATTGAATGCCCCCTGCCTCTTTACATGTTGATCTACAGCCAAGACTAGACTATGAGTGGTACATCTCTGAAAGCTAACATTAGGCTTCAGATTACTTTGCGACTGGACTTTGTAATCAAAACTGCAGATAAATTTCCACAGTCTAAGAACAGTCAGATTCAGTAAGCTCCTGAAATGAAACAGAATAACCAGAATAGATTTGAGAGAACTGTTAAAGGATGGGATCATAACCAGGATATAATTTATTGCCAAATCAAAAGAAATTATTTGAACAAGGATGAGAATCTATCCTTAAAAACGTTCACACAATCCACCCACATTAAGAAGATTTTGCTGCGAGACACACTGCAGGTTGAGGTTTGGGCAGATATGACCAATTTAGGCAAAGGAAGAAAAGATGAAGACAGCTTCTGCTGACTCTGAAAAGGAAAAATTTACTAAGGGCCAAGACTTCCCTGCTATGCAAGAGGTTGTACCATAAAGCCCAAAGTGACTACCCACTTCACTGGATGTGTCAGCTGGTAGCTATTTATCTTTTGATCTAATATACTTTATTATAAGTAAGTGGTCTTCCGCTAAGCGAATGCCTTTCATTTATTTTTCCAGATTATACTCTGAAAACTACCACAGCAGATTCCACATGGTAAAAGTGGTAAAAATAGCAGCTAGACTGTAGGATTTATATACTCATTCTTCCTGTGCACACTAAGATATCCTCTGCCTAAAAGTAAGCAATAGCTTTATAAAGTGCTCTCATCTGTCCTTACCTGTTTCCCTGTCATGCCTTCTACAGCAACTCACTGCTGCTCTCCTACTTTCTCAAACTGACCAGCTTCACAGTAATAATTTACTACCACATGGTACACCCTACCCTTCATTTTCTCTTTATCATCAAGCAGATCACTGTTGGCACTTTTTGTTGCATCTGCTCAAACTCAAATTGACAAGATCCTCTCTCAGCAGAGCACAAACCAACTTCATGAAGCGGTATTTAGAATTAACATCTTATAATACATAAAAGGCATGGCATAGAATCTCTCTAAATAGTGTTTTCTCTGCATGTTTTAATTGCAACATTTCAGCTGTAAGGTGTTCTCCCCAAGTGTAGAACTTGCATTATATTACTAACAAAACTCTATTTAAGAAACCTGCTTACAACAGTAAGGTCTGATTGCACTGAATTCCAAATGGCCTGAGTAATGCAGTTCACCTATTGCTCTCTCATTTTCCTGTTGTAACTTCACACATTTAACGAGGGATACAAATTCATATGTGTAGGTGCATAAAGTATAATGAGCATGTTATGGGATGAAGTTTTCTTTGAATTATTCCAAAATAGAGTATGACACCCTCCCTAAAACCTAGAAAACTTTTGTAGAATCTAGAAAACATCAGTAGACTATAAAACTCTGATCAGCATTCCATGCCTTAACAAATTTTCAAGTATCTTATCAACTTTTGAAAACTTCTGTCTTCAAGTCATGTTGAACTAGTGATATTCTTTTCACCTGAGTTTACTCTATGAGTGTGCAAAATCCAGTTCCTGTTCTCTGTTCCCCAAAATTATTGCCAAGGAGGAATTTGGGACAAACCAACCTGCACTATAATGATAACCTACAAGAGACAGTCAGAACTCAGCATTCTAAGGGTCATGTACATAATTCACTACATAAAAAATGAAAAAGCACATGGAAAGCAACCCATTTCTTTTACCTTCTTGCACTACTGGGAAAAGGCTATGTGATGTCCTAAGGATGAAAACTGTTAAACAGAGTAATTCATGGTGGTTATTTTCTTGCCTTACACAGAATCCGCATCTAAGTAGTTCACTCTCTGGCATGGTTTATATCTTTATTTGGTGTAGTAAAGCAGCTTCACTTAGCCAAATGCTAGACAACTACCCTGTCAAGGGGTAGCCATCCATCATATCCACTACCGTCTCCTGCATATAAAGGAACAGAGAACTCCGTCCATTTGACATCAGGAAACCCAGTATCTTCTGTGAGCACTTCTGCTGAACAGCATTACTCTATGGCATCCCAACTACTTGTATCCCTGAAGTGAAATAAAATAGAGGAAAAAAAAAAAAAATCCCAAACAAAAGCCCTGTGCTGTCTCACTGGAATAGAGTTAAATTTCTTCATAGCATCCCGAATGGTGCTGTGTTTTGGATTTGTAACTAAAACTTTGTTGATAACACAGCAATATTTTGGCTGTTACTGAGCAGTGCTTGCACAGCATTGAGGTTTTCTTTTTTCCCCTCCATTCTGCCCACTCCCAGCAGTTTGTAAGAAGTTGGGAGAGCACAGCTGACTCAAATTGGCCAGAGGGATCTTCACTACCATATGACATCATGCTCAGAAATAAAAACTCAGGGAAAGGAGAAGGAAGGGAGGACATTCACAATTATAGCATTTGTCTTCCAAAGTAACTGTTATGCATACTGAATCTCTGCTTTACAGGAAGTGGCTAAACATCTGCCTGCTGATAGGAAGTAGTAAATGAATTTGTTATATTTCTTCAATGTGTTGTCCTGGAAGATTGCCTGCTGTCATCATAAACAAGGAGGAATCACAGTACTGTTCATCTTTAAGAAGTTTTAACAGGAGAAAACAAGGCGTTTAAAGTAGCACAGGTTGCTAAAGTTGGATTGAGGCAGCTGTCGTGATGGCAGTACCATCTTAAAAGTAAGTCATGTAACTACTCCTTCTGGAGATGTTTGCCCTAAGAATTTTGACACTCTACCATCAGATTGAATGGCCTTCCCTATGCTGAGAGATGTGGGTTTCTGAATTGCTTGGGAAGATTTCGCATTGCTCTGTGATTCTGACTTGAGCTCTGTGCAGACCTTCAGCAAGGGACATTTTGTTATCTTGAATTTTTGCAGCTGCTGCTGGCCACCTCAGCAATGTGGCACAACAACTTCCTACCTATCAGTCTCATGAGCTCAGAAAAAAGGACTCTAAAGCATTAATAAAAAAATCCTCCCAAAATTAGTGGTCTATATCACTGTTCTCTTCTCCAGTGGTAGATTAATTGCCCACAATACTGCCAAAACTGATGCAGAATTCCCTAGCAGGACTTTAGCTTGCAGAGCTGATGCCAGAGAGTAGAGAATTGTCAAATATGTCTTCTCAAGCAGTGTATTTACAGTCACCAAATGCTTATTATTTCTTTATCCCATTGAAAATAGCATGTAGACTTCCACAAAAGAGATGACTAACAGGATGGTGAGAGAGGAACCATGGACATTGGAGTGTGATTGCAGAGGCTGGGGGCTGCAGTCAGGTCTGGCTAACTTTTGAGATATATCCCAAAATGCAGCAACACTAGAGCACTAGTCCTGTAGTAGGTCAAAGAAGCATGGGATTGCTCAGGTGATGCTGAACACTTAATATGAAAGACATGTCATAAGGACACAACCTTAAGTACATAATAAAAAGGCATAACTGTCTGCACAATGTGTAATCCACAGCCTCTAGCTCATTGCTGATTAGATCATGCCCCCTCCCACTGTCATCTTAGATCTATTCAATCCTGCTCTGTTGGATTACTTTTATCATAGCAGGTGTAATGGTAGGAATACCTTTCAGCACACCAGGAGTAGAAAGTTGGAATCCTCAGATCTAAGGGCAGGGAGAAGTAGGCTCTCAATTTGGAAAATAAATTTAAAATATTTTTGGCACAATTGGTTCCATGCTCTTTGGGGGATCTTCGAAGGAAAGAAATTAAAACAAAAGATGCAAAATGTCTATTAAAAATATTTCCTTGAATTTTCAACTTGGCCTCTAAGTTGCATACAAACAGAAAAGCACTAGTAGGGTAAGAAATGCATTCCTTATTTCAGTATATAACATGTGCTAATGCTTAAGTGACTCAGGTCAGCCACAACTTCTCTCCTAGGACGGGTGCAGGTACATTCAGAACTACAGTATGTCAGATGTTCCACAGAATAACACAACCCACGCATAAAAAGCACAGCAAAAATATGCATGGAACATTGTTTAAAACACTTTTCTTTCTCCTGTGTTATTTCCTCTAGCTTATTATACCAATCACCTGGAGCATAAATCAGTCATCTTCACCATCTGTTCTTTCTTCTAAAGCAGCTCCCCATTGCCCTTGACTGTTGCTCTTGTATACAATTCTTTATCAAGCCTAATTGAAAACAGCATTGAAACCAACACTTACCATCTTCCTAGGCATGCTACTTAACCCTTCTGCATTCAGAACAGTACTGAACATTGCAGATGAGAGTGTAATCCTTTGAAAAGCAAGGGGTTTTCTCTCCAGTGCTGAACCAAATAAGCCCTCCTCACCACTGCATCTGTAGGTTTATTTAGAGTTTCAGAATTTTGAGGCTGTCAGTTATGAACAGAGACAGAAACATCCTACTGCATGAGGTTTTAAGGAGCTGACAAGAGAAAGCAGAATTTGGTCCCTTATTACTCTTGTATGTATCACAGTGACTTACTGTGATAGGTTTGGGAGTTATGGGAAGAATTATAGATATATCTCAGAAATAAAAAAAAAACATCATCCAGTAAGACTCACAGAGTACAGCCCAGGCACAGAGTCACTTCCATTTTAATTCTAGCTTTAGCATTAGTTACGGCAGTGTTGCAGAGAAAACAAAGTATGCTGTTTTAGTTTAAAAGAAATAAAACCATAGTAAGAGAATGTATTTAAAAAAAAAAAACAACAAACCTTTAGTATAATGCTTGGAAAATGAATGATTCACAGGGTGTACTGCAGGACACAGGGGAAGCAGAAAGCCTTTCATTTCCAGGCATCACCAGTTTGCTTTAATTTGTGCTCCATGGTTATATATCTGAATCTTCACAAGCTTTGGATTTTGAACAGCTGAAGCATTAAATACTGTATTTAGAGAAGCTTCACATGCCTTTAAAGCAGATGTTTCATGGTAGAAGTAGAATAAGTTTGGTTTCTGCACAAAACATACTTGTATCTTTGCAAATGAAATAAAATGGACCTTTTAATTCCTTGACCGGTTTAAAGGTGTGACTGTATATCATTGTTATGTCTTATTTCATTCAGAGGGTATTTCACTATCAAATACAGAGAAATCCAACCTTTCCAATTTTATAATTTCAAAATGAGATGTTTTGGGGCTACATATTATATCATCACCTGTAATAGTAAATAACTTATGTGCAAAAGAAAGCAGAGAAATCAGGCAATAAAATTAAAATTCACTTTCTTATGATTATGAAGTACCTTAAAAGTGACGCACAGAATCCAACTGGCTTTACAAAGTCAACACTAGATGTATTCCTAAACCACAAGTGTGGATAAGTCTGTGACAATATCCTCCAGCAATGTATAATTTCCCTCAACTCATGCGTTACATCAGCTCTAAGATATTCCTGTATGAGCTTAAAGTTTAAGTAATAACCAGAAAACTTTATTCACTTTTTCCAAATCACATATTTTTCCTCAAATCACAAATGCTAGATATTCCAAATGACTAGAATATTTTTCAGGCAAAGTGAATATATTAAAATTAGAGCTACAGCAGGTTCAGGTTCTCACATTACCTTCAGCTCAGGCTCCTTTCTTTTTGATGCAGATTTGCACACTAAGAATATGTGTGTTGAGGTTAAACTTTCAGTAGTGTCCTTGATCAATGGAATGAACAGCCATGTAACTTGTGGAAAAAAAAAAAAAACAAACGTACATACTGAGGAGTACTAAGAGTTATAACTGTTGTAGATATTTAATATTCTCCTGCCTGAAGTGAGACATAGAAGGGAATACAACACAAGTATTTGATTCCGTACTTTAGTGCTCTAATCATTAAGCTATTCTTTAAGAGCGACATTCTACAATCACCAGTTATATATTAAACACAGCTTTGACAGCTTCTCCTGAATGAATACCTTTCTTTAGATATTTAGCATCAAATCTTGAACTCTACCAGATACCTGGGTAGAGATGTAACCTGTAAGGCTACATCTTTTTCTGTGTGTACTTGTACGGGTGTATTCGTACGTATAGCCATATCAGCTATCTAAATACGATTAAATATTTATTCAAATTATTCTTCTGAAGAACTGCGTTCACACAACTAGATTGCTCTTAACTTAATATGTAATGGATTCTTGATGCAACAAGCCCCATGGTAATCCTGGTTGCTTTCAGTTGAATACTCAAGTAAATAGATGACTTTTACATCATTGTCGTGCAGGCAGCAATTTACTTCTCTAAACCTTTCACTTAACTGACTGTGCCTTGGCTTCTACCATGTTTTCAGAGGGCAGCTGTCTCACTTCCCACAGCAGTTGTATGAAATTCATACGAGTCAAAGTCCTATGCTCATTTCCTTGTGTTTTCGTGATTACTATATTGAGTTCTGAGCTTAAATAAGCTCCAAAACACATTGAACACTGACAACTTTCATAGCTTCTCTCCCAAATTTCTGCCTGACATAATGCAATGCCCTTATAAAAGCTTGTGTTCCTCAAAAAGTTTCTGCATACCTCTGTTCCTTTACCCAATCCAAATGCCAAAATTAAAAAAAAAAAAGTTAGAAAAATAATTTCAGGTGTGATATCAAAACTATGAATACTATTTAGGAAATAATAGCGTAGACTAACTAATAGATTTGAATCATTGATTTACATTCATCAGTTAGAGGATCTGATTGTATTCTGCACAGCAAACTACAGCAGCACTATTAGACCCCCTTTAACTGTTATTTGCTTGATTCCACTTCTGGGAGCAAAGATTCTCTTTGGTATACTTTGAGGGTTTTTTTTCCAATTTTCCAAATTCAAGTCTATAGAAAATTAATTCCATTCTTAACATTTAAGGAAACAGCTGTCTATACAGACAGCTGAAAAAAAGCAAGCAAGCAGCATGACACTTGTTTCTGTAAAGTTGCCTTATATTTAATATAATTTTTCACATTTCTTCTTCGATGTGAGAGCTGTTTAGGTTAAAAGCACAACATTTTAGCCTGTTTCTAGTTAAAACTTGCTATAACACTTTTAAAACTTGATAAAGAATGCACAGCAAAGCAAGCTTATGGTGAGTGAATATTAATGGCAGGAATTAGAGCACAGAAACTAATCTATAGTCAGAGAACACTAAAGCAGAGTACTAAGTGACAGAAGTAGGCTAATTGGATGCTTCTTACAGGAACTTCTTTTCTGCAAACATTAGATTCACCTGACAGAGATTTACTTGATGATTCTTGGCATGAGAGAGAAAGAAAATCCTTCTCTTTTGTGTTGAAGTAACATATCTGTGTCCTGACATCAAGGGGAATAAAACAAAAAAGATACTTCCAGTACCTTAATGGTACATTATTTTTCTTCCTCATTTATTTCAAAAATCAAAATAATTCTTACACTCCTCGCAATCGTTTTCCCATCCTTGACATTGATTTTCAGAAAAAGAGAGCATTTAAGAAAATAACTATAGAAGTTTTTCCCAACTGTTTTGCTTTACGGTATCATGATCAATGTCTGCACATGCTCCAGATGTCCTAGTTCAAGAACAATATAGCTGCCCTTCTACTCACAAAGGCTGGAATCAGCTTTTGACTTGTGGATTTTTTTTTTTTATGAATTTATTTTTTTTAAGAAGTTGATAGCTATCTCAGCCATTCTCAGCCCAAGGCACTATAGAAGTGTAGACCAGTGCTAGTTAGTAACCCAATTTTACAAATACCTATCACAATCTGAATGTCTCTCTGGCTTGTGAGCGGTAACCCGGGTAGAGCACTCAAATCCCATCCAGCAAGAAGGAGAAAGAGAGAAAATAGAAGCAGCAAAGGCTAAGTCTACCCAAAGTATTTCCTAACTAAAGGTAGGAAATGCCTTTGTCACATTTGGCAGCAACCTGTCCAAAGGATCACCTGCTGAAAGTCCAGAACCAAGGTGAGTCAGCAGAAAAACTTTGAGGGAAGACTTGAGTAATGAAATGTCAACATAAGAAAGTGCCAGGAGTAAGTCCATACTAGGCTGCAGCTCTGTCTGACTTAAAATACATTAATTATATGTTTGATAGAACTCATAAATAACATGACTGTCAACTGCATGAAATCTAGCAAATTATAGCATTATATTTAATAGCCTCAAACCACCACGTCTTAATCTTATACATAGCTATACCCTCCATAGCATTCAAGGCTGTTCTGTTGTTGGCGGCTATTACAGAGGGAATGGAGAGTGGCAAGTCATGTTTACATTACCGGTACTTGTGGAGGCTTCCCTTTTAAGAGCCCAAACTAAAAGAGGAAAGTGAGCTTAAGGCACAGAGCCACCTCAGACTAGATTTATGAACAAACCAGCTGTGCTGGCAAGTGTGTTCCTTTACTGAAAATCTCTGGTTAAAGTGGCTTGAGATTCAGTTACTTATATGTGGGTTTCTACTGCTCTTTCAAAGGGTCTCTGAAACTCTCCAAAAGATCACTTTTGTCCCTTCTGGAGCAGCAGTTCTTCTGGTCAGGCAGGGTACCCTTGGCACCTCCCAGTATATATCTGAGATCAGGCTGTTTCACTGGTGTAAAGTCAAGGCACAAACCCAGCGTATATAAGAGCTGATTGAAAAATATTACCCTATTTTATACATTTTTCTAGAAAAATAGGCATAATTACACCTGTGTGACATTTGCCGATCTCATCAGAGCTCTCAAATAAGTGAATATAAGGTCCTATTAACCTCATGAAATTCAACTAGACCAAGTGCAAGGCCCTGCACCTGGGTCATGGCAATCCCAGGCACAGATATAGGCTGGGTGGAGAATGGATTGAGAAGGAGGACTTGGGAGTGATGGTGGACAAGAAACTCAACATGAGCTGGAAATGCGCCCTTGCAGCCCAGAAGACCAACTGCATCCTGGGCTGCATCAAGAGGACCGTGGCCAGCAGGTCGAGGGAGGTGATTCTGCCCCTCTACTCTGCTCTGGTGAGACCTCACCTGGAGTACCACATCCAGTTCTGGATCCTCCAACATAAGAAGGACATGGACCAGTTGGAGAAGGTCCAGAGGAGGGCCACAAAGACAATAAGAGGGCTGGAACAGGAAAGATGGCAAAAAAACTCTTCAGTAGGGCCTGTTGTGACAGGACTAGGCATAAGGGTATCAAAATGAAGGGACACATTTAGATTACATATTAGGAATTTTTTTTTTTTTTTTTTTTACCATGAGGGTGTTGGAACACTGGAACAGGTTGCCCATAGAGGTGGTGGATGCCCCAATCCCAGAAAACATTCAAGGCCGGGTTGGATGAGGCTCTGAGCAATCTGATCTAGTTGGGGATGTCCCTGCTTCTTGCAGGGGGGTTGGACTACATGACCTTTGAAGGTCCCTTCCAACCCAAACCATTCTATAAATCTAATATGAATTTAGATTATGCCAGAACAAAGAGAGTGGAAGGAGATGCCTGCCATATAGACTGTAGCTATGGAGGAGGACGTTTGATCAAGTGCTGTTTGTTTTCTTTCTGCTGCTGCCTCTTTCACTGTTATTACTCTACATACTGTATTAAACTACAGGAACACCTCACTTCTACTTTACTCCAAATTTCTACTGTCAAAAGAGGAGGATTACGCAAAAAATATTTTGTTATATGCTATACTACTATTCGATACTCTTCAACATAGCTATTGTCTTTTGGCATTATATGGTGTTATCCCATATGAAAACAACCATTGCATTTAAAATATCAGTTGTTTCAAACACTTAAGAGTCAGCCAGGCATGAGGAAAAAAAGTGCCCCACACTGAAAGAAGCAACAGTAAATGCAGTTTGTGCATATCTACTTGTCATTTGCTATTGTCTGCCTGGAGATTTTCAGACCAATCGCTGCATAAACAAGTAATTTTGGCTCTAACATTTGCAGTTGCGTTATTTTCTCCCTAAAGATAAATGAAGGACAGAAATAAGACAGAAAACAACAAGATGGTGGAAGAAGATGCTTCAAAAAGCTTTTTTTTCTACTGTACATCTTGACTTCTGTACGATTCACTCTTGAGAAAGGATCATATAATAATGTTGGAAATATAAACTGACCTCAGAATATTCAAGCATAATGAAGGGATTTTTTTTTGACTAGTGGTCTGCAGTAAGCATTTATAAGGCCAAGTTACTGAGAAGATGTTAAATCCAGACTTTCAGGATGGTTGATATTGGAGGAGTGATGAGGAGAAATGACATGGGCCAGAACTAACTGACAGATACAGGCTACCACCAAGCACAACTGGGTGTGCAAGGTTAGCAGTCAAAAATGAAGTTAATTCTGATCACTGTGTCCGCTAGAGATGGAGCAGTTGGAGGAAGTGCTGGAAAAGCAGCTGGCTTTCATAATTTTTTGGAGGGATGGATGATCACATGAACATTAACAACTGTTATGACATTTCTGATGTCTGAATCCTAGTAAGACAACTTACTTCTAAGAGTTTAGATCTCATTATATAATCTCACCCTAGCTGTCAATGGAGTAATTTATACTGTATGGAGCTGGTTATGCAAATAAATAAAAATCTATTTCTCCTACAAAATTGAACTATATTGTATTTCCTCATACAATAACAAGGAGAGTAAACAGTATCTGAAACATGGAATATATTTCATAAACTGAGATATTTCCCAGTACTCACTTATCTTTTAGAATTTGTGAGTAGGGAAATGTTTTAAGTGCAGGTTAAAATGATTTTTAGTCACTTATAGTTCAATGTAGGTGCTCTATACATCATATTGACAACTTAAATCTCCAAAGCACAAATGTCAAAGACCCTTGCCCTGCCTAAAAGCAACTTGCTGGATAAAACCAGGGAATTTCAATTAAGGATGAATGTGCAATTACTTTAAGGAAGAATAAAACCAAGCTCTCCATTAGGAATATATGAGCAGCTGTTTAAAAAAAAAAAAAAAAAAAAAAAAAAAAAATACTGTCTGTTCATTCAATTAACTCTTAACCTTGGAAGCCACAGATCATTTCATTTGTCACCACATCAATTAGGCAGCTCTACATTTTGAGAGTGCTTCTATGGCATTAGGTTATTAGATCTGGCTAATTTGTTTTCCTAGAATTACATGAATGCACTTGACACATTAGCTAATTAAGCAAGTTAGAAAATTTGTATCAAACCCTTCTATAAGAAAAACAAATTACTATTATCAAAACACTAATGCAGGGAGAAAGTATGTATCTTTTTTCAAGATATAGCATACAATGAACAATATTTTGAAACTAAAATTGTCATTCCCATGCTGCTATGAAATTACAAGATATAAGGAAACAATGTTAAGCCACAAACCCTAGATAACATTCTCAAAATCATGAGTAGTTCAATCTATTAAGAATAAAACTGTCCTTTCACTATTTTAAAATATTTTTGAACTATACTTCATCCTCCAAACAGTAAAGGGATTTTCACATCTATTGGTTGTTTGAATGGGAATATAATAACCCTAACAAGATATTTTTACAAAGCTAGGTGTAGAATATTTAAAAGATTTTTTTTTTTATGTGAACTGAACAGATACTGCAATATCTAAAGAAATTTTATTTACAGAAAATAACTAGAAATACTTCCTTATTTTGTCATGAGGTATATAAGAGAGAGCATTCGCCTACCTTAGTCAAAGATGCTTTCTTCTGACTGACTGGAACAATTTTACTTGCATCCCAGTAAACTCTTGAGCAGTAATCCTGTTATGTGTCTACAGCAGTTTCATGGGGGTGGGACTTATGTGTAATAATGAATTCACCAGGGAATTTTCCCTTTCAAAGAATGCTGCTGCAGACAAGGAAACCACTCTACATTTGCTGTCACAAGCTTTTAGCTGATTAGGTTAAGACGCAGGGAGTAAGTATGTGTACATACATACAGTGACGAGGATTGAAATATATCCTAAATGGTAAAAATTGGACAAATAGGCTGAAAATTGCAGTATGCTTTACAGGGAAAGTGTACACATACATGTGTACATATACACACTTTATATATATAAAAAAGGAGAGTCACAAAAGGTAAATATGAGAAAATTGCTTATTTAGTCTACATGGGTGTGGCAAAATAGCATGGATGGGTATATAAGTGATTCTAAACATTTAATCCGAGAAGCAGAAACTCCAAGTCAAGCATGCCAATCCTCACCTAAAAAAAAAAAGTTTTTTAAAATGTTTCTTAATCCTAAATAATATACTGCATGAAAAGCAGATGCACATCCGCCCCACTAACCATCACTAATTTCCCCTGTACAGTGGCAGCACAGATCTAATGAAGAAGCTCTGTAGCATGTTAACCCAATAACGTCAAAAATAGCTTCCTACAAGCTCTCTGACAAAGAGCGGTGATGTTTATAATGATTATTATTAAGATTTATGAGAAAAAAAAACCCTGGAGAGTGTGTGTGGTCACTTAAAATAATAGGCAACAAACGTGAGAGCAAATTGTTACGTCTGCTGAAAGAGAGACATATCTGCAAGGTTATGGCAGTGAATGTGACAAAGGGTGGGAAGTGTCCCAACCAACCACTTTGATGGAGCAGTAAGAAGGATGGTTGTACAACCCCATTACTGGACTAAGTGAGTATATCAGCCTTTATTAAATCATCCAGCACTTTCCTTATGTTATTTACAGATAAAAAGCAAAACAAAGCAAAATTTATATGTAAAAATGGTGCAAAACCAGCAGGTTAAACATAGGACTTTGATACATTTGAATACCCAAATTAAAAGCATTTCTCCTAAGCCTTAGCTAATATCTAAATCAGGAGAGCCTTTAAAGGAATCAGCAAAATAAATAAAGTACCCTACAAACCTTTAGATTCACTTCTGGACACATTCATTGATGTTCAATTGATGGCAAAGTTGAGAATTTTGCCAGCTATTTCTTTCAAAATGCAGAAGTGGACCAGAAAATAGAGGTTCCTTTCCCCAAATCCTTCAAGTGACTCCATTCATCTTGGCACTCTTGTAGTTTCCCTGTCAACTACCTCACAACATGTATAAACAATCATACCTTTCTTCTGTGTAAATTCCAGCACTCATGCAGGGTGTGAAAGACAAATTCAACTCCCTTCTCTTCAAATGCAACCTGCGTTTCCCAACTCTGCACAAGTGTCCTAACTAGCAAGTCATGAAGTGGTCTGTGTGCTTAACCACACCTTCTTTTGAAACTGTCCCAACAGGGATACAACACTCAAGAATCTGACCTGCTTAAGACAAACCAAAAGAATAAACATCATCCTAGAAAGCTCAAACATGAGCATAGCCTGAATAGCAGGTAATGACTTTATCTAGATTAGAATTTTGATTATTTTATTTCAAGAGAAATGACAAGAATTTACAGTTGCTTAACTCAAAGGACAGAAGGTGAAGGAAGACCAGTGAGCGAAGAGAACTAAAACATTTAACTGTGTCAAAAGGATGAATAGAGATGTTACCCATCTTTATAACAGATAGTATTTAAAAAGCAATGAGTTTAATTTGGAGGAAGAAAGAAAGCGTTCAAAGCTTAACATGGATCTACCAGGAAAGGTGGAGACTTTGCAGTCTTCCAGCTTGCCTGGGAAGCTTTAAGAACAGGGTAAAAAAAAATAGTATCATAAATGATCTAGGGAGAGTTGATTTTGTATTGGTGAGGTGAGGCGATCTGTCTACACAAGGTTTTCAATGCAAGTTCTGCATATTGAGCATGCAAAAGTGAAGCATATTACTGTCAGAAATAATTTTATCCAAAGCACAAGTATAAATTTCTTTTTAGCTTGTAAAAAAGTTCAAAATATTTTTTTTTAATAGGAATTATTTATGTTAATAGAGATATGAATGCATCCTGCTAATAAGAATCTTAAAAGCAATGGAACGCTAATTTATCATCATTTCAATTTCAATTTAAATATATTTACTGCATTAATTCAAAAACCTTTTATCTAAATTAACCTTAGTCCTTTCCCAATTTGATACAAAAGTTTGGAGCATTTAAGATTGCCTTTCATAGCTGTAAGAACAAAACCTATGTTTCAGGTGTACTAGACTTCTCCAAGTTCTTTGGTTCCGCTCTTTGTATGAAGTAATTGCACCCTGGTAGTTCTTAGAATTTAATTATGCTAACCTAACAGACTAATTTTACTTAAGACCTCCTTTTATTGGTCTACTATACAGTTGAATTGCTATTTCACCTTCTGACTTGTGCACTATTTGTGTTAAATGACTGCCTAACTAATTTTCATCTACTTTAAAGATTACTCTGTGGAGAAGCGATGCCAGACAAAGGTATTGTCTTTTAAGTAAATAAATTATGTGCAGCCCCTTTGACTACTATTAGATACCCAAACTTGCAGTTACACTTTTGTTATTCGATAGCTGTTACCAGTCAGTAACAGATACAAGTCTTCTATACAACTGTTCTTTAATTACATTAAATTGTAGCATTTTTAAAGTGGAAAGTGTCCTTTGAGAAAGGAAATTAAATTTCATAAAATATCACCTTTCTGCAAACACTAATTTGATTTACTGATATTGTATTGGAGAACGGTAACCAGTGTTTAGCAATACTTGCATATCATCAAACAGATGAATGCTTCAGAGAGCGACACAAAGCACTTTAGTTATTGGAAAGTGCATTTAATCTACAAGCTAAACAGAGACTCCAGCTGTCAGAAACAAATCTGTGCAGAATCATAGCTCAGTGGCATTTAACAAAACTAAGATATAAATCTTCTCAGATCAATTTTTTTTTTTTTAATTCTTTTCTTTTTCCAGTCAGAAGAGCTCAATATACATCCCCAGAAAACATACAAGATCTCTGATAACTTTCCTTACTGTTCCATGCTGAAGTACAGATCATATGAACAACTTGCATCCTACATGGACCTCCCATGGATTCTGTATTTCAATAAAATATTGATGTGTGGCATCTACCACTTTTTGCCCCGGTGGTAAAAGGCTTCTGCATGAAGTCGGTTCTTCTGATTGGTAGGAAAATAGAGCTCTCACCACCTCTCCAGGGGAAAAAAGTAGAACCACTAGTATTCATCAGGAGCCTACTTCAGATCTTCTTGTAACACAGGCTGTGAAAAGAGAACTGGGAACAGCCTTCTGCAGAGTCACCTTGGTGTATCTAACTAAAAAGACTGCAGAATACTTAAAGGTATTTTTGAGAAAGCCTATTAAAAAAAAAAAGTCATCCTTTACCATAACTTAAATATCTTTAAAAAATTTTTTCATTGCAGAGGTTTGGCTATATAGGATACCTAGCCTATCTAAAGTCTGGAGAGGCTAGATTAACATATTTACTATAAATATACTTCCCAAAAACCCAATAATTTCAGAAAGTCGTATAATTGCAGGGAAGATAATGAAAAAAGTACAAGATGGATCTGTATGCTACAAGCAGACTGGAATACATCAAACAGTATTACACTGGGAAACAGTTAATAAATATCCCTGTGCATATCTGTTCCACTAAGGGGTTGCAGTATTTTGAAAATTTATATTTTTTTTAAACTATACTTCTCTCTGCTGCTATAATGAGTTTAAATTTACAAAATAAAAGGCTGCAATGAGGAAAAAGTTCTATAAGCTGCTACAGAGAAGGCTAGCAGAAATGTATGCATTTTCCATTTGACTTACACAACCAACCTTGTGTGTGATTATTAGTTAATGCCAGCCTAAGGTTCTTAGAAACTTCAAGGAAAAGACCTGTTTTGCTTTCTACAGGTTTTGTGGAGATACATCGCTGCACTAGTGTACTACTAAGCACACTGAACAAACTGCTTTCCAAACTTCTACCAAGCACACAATTTTTAAGCTGAAGTGTTACGGTGTTTATGTCAATACAATTCTTAATGCTTTTCCGTTGCTAGGATAAGTTTGTTTACAGCTTACATTTTTCTGAGGAAACTCTGTTTTTTCATTGACTAAATAGTTGCATCTAACCTCCTTGCCCTTTATGTGTGGGCAGCGCTTCCTCTCTTCAGATCATGTGCGGTACTTCAATGGCAGTGTCAGTTCTTGCCAGCACTGAGAGTGTTGCGCAGGCATCCTATTTATACTGCAGGCAAAAATAATTACATCTTTTATCTTCTGAAAACTAGGCACTGAAATGGAAGCAACCCAATACCCTTCAAAAAGACTTCATTCTACAAAGAAGTTTAGCCTTCTGTATCATCATAGGAAATTCCAATCAGTTTTCCCTATGTTTAATTAAATATATAATATGGTATAGCAGTGATTAAAAGGAAGAGGACAAGAGGACAGCTTTTCTTCTTCTAAGCATCAATTGCCTTGGAAATTCTACTTTCTTACCAATTGAAAAAAAAACCTCTGCTGGACAAAGCTCAATTTTAAGCAGCATGTTCAATATATATTTTTTATTCTTTTGCTGTCTGATCTTATACATAGCTTCATTCCTGATGGGAAGAGAAAAGCTCCTAACTCAAATGGATTTAAGATGTGCATTTAAAAATTTATCCCTGCTCTTGTAGAGCTATAGAGTAGGTCCAGTTGTAGGACCACTTTTGTGGAGGAAAAAGTGATTGCCATCAGGCTATTGTGTTCCCAGTTTACCTCTCCTAGGTGACCATTACTGGAAACCTAGGTAGAAGGGCAAAGTTTTTAGACATACATCATGTTGCAGTATACATGTTGAAGTCCAGGTCATCTCTTAAGTTGAAACCTCAGACAGGACTAGGAGGAAAGGGCCTTCTAACATTTTATGGAGAGACAGATAGACTGAGATAAAACTGAGGAGAGTCCGTCTTTCTTTCTGAAATCAGCTCTGGGTTTCATATGCCTATAGACAGTATAGCTAAGGATGAACAACTCTTATAATTATTAGGTAAAATCATGACCCTGTGATATTGAGAAGGGCTTTATCATGGATTTGAGTAGGTCCAGGTTTTCAGCCATCATGCTGTGTTACAGAATACTTGTCCTTAAAGAAACTCAGCCCCGCCCCCCACCCCCAAACAATCCCCATACACCTGCACCTCCCCCCTAAAAAAACCCCAGAGCCACAAAACCCCCAACAAAACAACCCTGACACACAGGTAAATTGAATAATTATCTCATGGAATAAAACTAAACCCATGGCCACATGGCAGAAGTAAGAATGGACTACAGTTTTGCTATCTTGCTTCAAAAATACTGGAAAGTGTTCCTCATCACTCTTGATACTGCATTTCTCATGAATAACTAAACAGATTATAAATACTTTCACTTTGATATTCTCATATTCTCAGACTGATATCAAAATACTGTAACATTCCCCGAGTTTCCTGTTTCCCATGACTTCCATCTGAAATCTTTCTTAGTGACCTAGGAGAAGGGGATTTTTTTTTTTTTTTCTCTCCTAGTTTCTGTGAAAATGAATGTAGTCAAAACCCAAATAAAGACCAATATTTACAGACTATTTTATGGGTCTTCCATCCTTTTTTTTTTTTTGTTTTTTTTTTTTTTTTTTTTTTT